>VBSM01003211.1:998225-1010985 GCA_008086735.1 Cheirogaleus medius
AATTTCAGAGCTTTTTTTTTTTTTTTAAGGAAAAGACCATAAAATTGTGAATGTAAAAGTCAGGTATTAAGGTGAATATTTATTTAGTGGGAAAACAAATTATAGTAAAAACATCATTAAAAACATGAAAAAGCTGACAGATATAAAAAAAGAAAAAACTGCTTTGCACACAGCTCTATAATACTTTTCCCCCTACATTTTTGGGCTACTCTTTGATCCTCCCATCATGTGACAGTCCTTTTGAATTTAATGTTCTGTAGAGAGAATGAAAAAATTACTACATCTTTCTTTGGGTATGGCTGATTGAAAGTTTTTTTTATTAATAGTTATTTAGAAAAGTTTTATTTAGCTTCTCATCATTGTTAATGTGTTGTGAATTTAAAAGTATTGTCAAATTTAAGAAAACCTTTCCAAGTTTCTTTTGGATACATGGGTTGGAAGATTTGCAAGATTTTGCCATGGCTAGCTTCCAACTTTGTTTATTTTAAACCTTGTTTCTCTTCCACTACCACACACTTCTGATGACAGCGCCGCAGCATATGTGTCGCCACGACGCTATGTCACCTGTGCAGCTCTGCGGTATGAGGACGGGTGAGTCAGCTCACAGAGTGGTTAAATAATGCCTGGATTTCCACCCCGCGGCAGCCAGCAATTAGCTATCTATGCACAGAACCGGTGTTAGACCATGGGAATATAGCCTACTAAAGTGAAACCAAACATATTCAAAACTCAACTTCCTGAAATTTCTAACAGCTGCTATAAAAGCAGTAAACATGAAAATGTGACTAAAGGGAACTTAGGTGGAAGAGCGGTCTTAATTGATTCAGTTAAGTATAGGTTGATAATCTCGTATCTGAAATGCCTGGGACCAGAAGTGTTTCAGATTTGGGATTTTTTCAGATTTTGGAATATTTGCATACACATAATGAAATATTTTGGGGATGGAACCCAAGTCTAAACATTTATATTTCATATACACTGTATACACATAGCCTGAAGGTAATTTTACACAATGTTTTAATAATATGATACAAAAACAAAGTTTTGATTGCATCACATTAAGTCAGGTGTGGAATTTTCCGCTTGTGGTGTCATGTCAGTACTCAAAAAGTTTCAGATTTTGGAGTGTTTTGGATTTTGAATTTTCAGATTAGAGATGCTCAAACTGTATCTTGCTTTTGCAAATTTTACACAACTGAAGATACCTGGGAACACACTGATAGGGCCCTTTCCTAGCAACTGTCAGGGCCAGAGTAACAGATGAGGCCTAACGCATCCTCTTGAGTTGAATCTCTCTCTGGTTGCAGAGCTCTTTAGCGGTAGCCATGCTCACTCCCATGCCTTCTGAGAGGCGTAACGCTTGGGATTTAGAGGCAGGACATCGGGACCTATTTGAGCTGTTTTCTTGCTGTGTGACTGTGGGCTAGTTGTTAAACGTCTATGAGCCTCAGTTTCATCTGCTTGGAGACTGACATATTAGTAACACAAAGTTATGGGGTGGTTTTGAGGATTAAATGAGATATACATCATTTGCCATGTTCAATACCAGGAACATCCTAAGTTCTATATAAATACCAGGTATAAAGATGCACTGGGAATCATCAAAGAGACCATCTAATTGTGTGCTTGATCTTCCTTGGGAAAAGAAAAATCTCTGCTGCATTTACACTATATAGTCTTCTTATTTTGACAAGTAGAATTTTTAATTAAGTGACCTAGAATTTTGTTTTCAATTTTCCCCTTCTCTTTTCCTTGAATTGTACCTGGGTCTGTGCTGTGGCTGATGTGCAACATTACCCAGGAGTGCAAGCTACAAGGAGAGCAAACTGTGGGGTCAAAAACACCTGTTTTTTGAGAGTGGCATGAAGGTACTAACTTAGCATAGAGGAAGGTGAACTTGAGGCCACAAGTTTGCTAACTTAGATTCAGGAATGAAGCCCACAGATGTTTGTGAGAGGTTGGATGGCTCCTCAGCACATGTTGGACATTCATCTGCCGCTATTTAACCATCATTTCCTGGTCCCTGCTTTGTGCTGGACCCTGTGGGGCTTGGGGATCACCTGCAGCAGCCCAGGTGGCTGGTTTTCCGCACACCAAGAAGGCTGGCTCTTACAGGGACCATGGAAGCTTCATTCACCCTGGGCTTGCTCTCTCTGTCCCTGTGGGATCTCACTGAGGGCTTGCAAATGCTGCCAAAAAGTGCCATGCAGGACTATACGAAGGCCTCACATGTACTCCTGAGGCCGTACACTGGGTTCATTTGCCAGACCTGTTCCTGCTAAAAATGCCCTCCCCAGGGCGATTCTGTGCTGCCGTCGTAGAACCAGCACTTTGCGGGACAGCGCAGAGAATGAAATGGGTCTTTCTGATTAGGAAACACGGCTGCCCCTTGGCCTGGAAGGATTTATTGAGCATCCTGTTCACCTCCTGTTAGCCTTCATGGAAAGATGCACCATCTCAGAGGCTCATTGTCCTGTCCCTGAACAAACTGGATTGCTACGGCACAAACCACGTCTATTTAACTTTTATTAAGAACTAATGTTGAAACATCCAGCAGTCCCCAGTGGGCTCTTTCTCTAAGGCCTCATCTGTAATTTATGTATTATTTAATCTTTAAATGTGGTCTCCCAGAGACTGGGCTGGATTTGTCTCATCTGCCTCCCCACACAGAGACGAAATTACTCCCTGAGCGTCTTGGATCACAAAATGGTACCTTTTGGAAATGAAAAGATAAAACTGTTTATGGATGAGTACAAGGGAATTGCTTTACTTGTCTGTAGTAACACTGATTAAGCTGAAATGTCAGAGCTAATGTTACCGTTAATAAATGTTATACATATTCAAATTTGTCTAAATACTGAAGATTATAACGAATGCAGAGGATGCTGTTCAAAATAGCAGGAATACCTACATCCCCGTGTGAATGCCACTTGTGCTATCCATTTCTAGTGAATAAGGTACAAATGTGTGTTATAAATGAGAGTCATGTTGGTGGTGTCCACAGGTGATGTTTTGTCACTTGGAGTTTTCTAAGCTAGATAAATTGGTACTGTTGTGAGAAACTGGCTTACGATTCGGAAAACATTTTGTGAGATGTAGTTGCATTTTGTAAATCAGAAGGGTGATAGGGGCGCATTGCCAAGGTGTGATGGACAAATGCAGAGTCAGACATCAGTGTGTCAGTGGCATTGGTGACAGGGAGAGGAAGGGTAAATGGGTCCCCCCGTCCTTCCCTCCCACAGCCTCACAAAGGTTGATGGTAGCATGTGCTCTTCTTCATTAGAGAAAACGCAGCTGAGACCTGTTTTCTTGGTGGGCATCCTCCGGCAGATGGCTGTAACTCCCTTTCCTCCAAGGAGCAGGATGCAGAGAACACGGCAGGTGGGAACACGGAGGAAACATGATGAGGGCTGCAGGGTGTGCAGCTGGCTCAGGGTCACGGACAGCCTACCCGGCCTGTCCTCGTGGAAACAAGTCTCCATTTCCAAGGAAGGACAACACCCTTGCTCTGGACACAGGAGGCCCTTGCCTGTTTGCTGTCCACCCACCACCTCTCCCCAGAAGCTGTGCTCTCCGTTGATTTCCTACTTTCCAGATAGAGCGTGGGGATCTGTAGTTCTATACAGACAGGTGCAAGTCCTAGCCCTGGGTGTGTGACTGTCAGCCAGCTTTTTTTTTTTTGATTCAGGATATTTTGGTTACGTGAAATGCATTTGCCTTGCCCAAGCCAGGGCTACAAGCGTGTCCTTCCCCCATTCAGTGTGCCCCGTTTCACCCTGAGGCTGCTCAGGGGCCTCCTGTCTATCTCCTGGGGTGATTGTGCTTAATCAGTGAGCTAATGTCTATCAGGCACCTGGCAAGTCCCCTGGCTCATAGCAGACACTCACTTCTCCCCATCCTCCAAGCTGACTGGCCGTGCAGTTTTACAACATCAACAAGGGGGTTTCTCTTCTCTTCCCCACTGCCTTGCCTCTGTCCTGGTGTCTCATGACTGTCAAAGCCCCAGTCCCTTTTCAGGTCAGCAGGTAGGGAGCAAGCAGTTCATTTCCTCTCTCCCTGGTACATGGAGCAGTGCAGGGCTTAGCCAGAAAGAGGATGCTGGGTGAGGCACAGTTCCCAGATCGGAGCTGATCAGGAAGTGACTGTCGCACGTTCCAGCTCCTCGGTGGAATGTCTGTGACAGCCCAGCTGGCACCTCCAGACAGGTAGCTCATCACCCCAAAAGAATTCTAATTCAGCTAGATTTTACCAGTAAATGACTGTAACAAAGAAAGGATATATTAAAGTGTGCATTAGGGATCGTGGTTATTATAAATTACATTCTTTGAAATCTCATTTAAATCCAGGAACTTCCAGATTGCATTTGGAAGGCTCTGAGGATTAATCCTTTCGGAACAATGGAATGTCAGTGATCATTTGGAAAAGTAATTATGCCAAATTTAATTATCATACATGTACATTTCATTGCATCATGATGCACACCCAGGAGATGGTGGGGAAAGGACTTCTCCAGCATGGGCCCTTAATTGAGGAGCATGGTGCAAAATTATACAGGTTGTAATTGAATGTCGCTTAATATGAGACACGATGGATGCAGAGATTGTGGGTGGAGCAAATTGAGGGGGTGTTTGGCCTACTCAGCAGATGTTTGAGATATCTGGAAAGGCTTTTCAATGTTTTCAACATATTGGAGGGGAACAAACTACATTTCAAGTAGGCTGATAAAAATGCTTTTCTATCTTAAGCATTTCTTTTGTTCTCTGTTCTTGTGGTATCTTCACCTCTTCTGAATCGCAGGGTTCAGATTCAGTTTGGAATACTCAAGCTGCTGAACAGGGACTTTGAAAGTGTGTGTTTTGTGAGGAGTTGGAGGGCATGGCACAGGGACTGAATGGTGAACAGATGGACTATGGCAATTTGGACCTCAAGGTGATCAGAGCTTGTTCTATTGGACGCTGACCCACTGGGGACCCACGTCAGTTTTGTCTGCCTCCTGGCCCTGGCTGGCTAACACCTGTTGGAACTCAGCTGTCCTTGTTACTTCCTTAGGGGCATCCTCAATGAGCAGGGTTGGGTCGGCTGCCCTGTGCTTGCTTGCACAGCACAACCATGCAATTGCTAATTTATATGCTTGTTACCTCTGCACACCATGGGCACTGTGAGAGAGCAGTGACCTTGTTCTCAGGCTCAGCACTGGCTCTGCAGCCCCCAGCGTGGCACCTGCATAGAAAGGGCTCAGTAAATATTTGTTTTAATGGGCAATCAAAACCCAGAAAGAACAGGAGTCCATTCCTCCTCTCTACACCTTCCTAGCTATGCTGAAACCCAAACAAGTTGCCTCCAAACCTGCCATCGTTGACTTGGGAGTGTGATAAAACCATTATTGTTTAACACATGACGCTTCCACTTGATGTGTGCCTAGGAGCCAACTGGTTAGTTTCTCTGGGGCCCAGTGGGGATTGTAAAACTGGCTGCAGGCATCGTTGAGAGGACAAACTGAAATAGTGTATGGCGGGCGCTTGGCATGTGGTAGGTGCTCCATTCTTCCTGGTATATCCATGAAAAGTTACTTTGTATTTGCTCGGCTGAGCTCAGAGTCTCCTGATCTTTCGAAGAGTTGGCTAAGAATTCAAGGACCCAAAAGCCTAAGCCTATAACTTCAGGTTAGAGGTGTTATTATTGGGTTCTCAATGCCATGGTGCTGAAGCCCCATCTCGCAGGTATGAGTGCTTAGTGGGCAAATCTGCCCACCTTGAAGAAATGGCTTCTGACTTGTGCTTTCAACTGAGAACCTTACGGCTTCAGGTGGAATTCAATGGCCCTGTTGGGGTTTGGTATTCAAGAGAATCAGTTTTCCTTGGAGGGGGGATTTTACCAAAGCCTAGGACCCTCAAATTGCTACAGCTGAGCAGAGTGACTACTGGACAGGAAATCCAGGCATGACTCCTACCTCGTGGAGCTCTTAGGGCAGATCAAACAGGAAAATTAGGGGGATTGTGCTCGAGAAACCATGGAATGTGTTGCAGATATACACTTGTTGTTGACTTCTATCTCACTGGCTAATTCAGTGGCCATGAGCAATCTCAGGTGCTTTTGCAAGACACAGCAGGCTTGAGGATAAAGGGGTGCAGGGCTCCTTGCAACTTCTGCTGAGTTGCTCCAGTTTATCTGGCAGTAAATGAGTGGGGCAAACCCAAAATGGGCAAAGGAAGGGAACTAAATTGTTTTGAAAGGGGGCAGTGTGCCAGGCGGGGTGCTAAGCACATTATCTCACCTTCCTTCATCTCATTTTCCCAGCAACCTGGGAAGTAGGCGGTGTACTATCTCCATTTACAACTGAGTTCCCCAAATCATGCCAATAATATTAATAATAATAATAACTAAAATCTATTGAGTGCTTGCTATATGTCAGGAATTTAATAAACCTGAATAATATAAAGTTGCCATCTGTATAGGTCAAAAACAATTGAAGGTCAACACTTCCCATGTACCTCATTTGTGGCTAAATTAACTTAGGTCAGACAGAGCTGTCTGACTCCAAGTTTCCTGTTGTAACACCATCTCTCAAAGAGGTAAGATAGAGTGCTACTAACAAAAATGGATGTCAGGATGCTGCTTTATATATTCATAACAACAATTGTTACTACCAAAGGCCCCACTGAGAAAGCTTGGGTCTGGAAACTTGAGCACATGGTGGTGATGTGGGCAAAGAGAAGGCAGGTCCCCGGGCACCATGCTTTGAGGACTCTTTCTTTCTTGCATTAATTCTTTACCTGGCATGGCATGGTGCCCTCAGAGGTGGAAGACACTTTTGCTCTATTAGGTTTAACATGTCATTACTAATTAGCTAGGATTGCAGGCTGGGGTGTTGCAGTACCAAGCCTGGGGATTTAACTTTATAGACATGGAATTGAAGGGAAAAATGCATTTTCCAAACTCATTTTAAAAATAGTTTCCCTTGGAAATTAAAACCATTAAATGTACATCATTATGCAGATCAGTATTCATGCTTTAAAGAAACATAATTTTGCCTTCACTTAATTTGTTTCTTCAAGACCTAATTATGGATTAGATAAAAAATGTTATTTTTCTATCACTGTGCAAATCGCCTTTTACCACCCAGGAAGACAGTTTTCTCTGGTTAGTGAAGGTTGTTTTCATGCAGTGATCAGTCAAAGGAAAAGTCAGGGAGACGTATTCCGTATTCTGAGAGGGAGTTGGTTGTTGATGAAGACAAAGAAACACAATAAGTGTGTTCGTTTTCCGTAAGACAGAGTGGTGGAGACTGAGTTGGGTGTGGCTTCAGGTCTTCCCGCAAGAGCAGGTGCGTTCAGCTGCCTGCCCAGGCCCTGATGGCCAAGGGCTGTTCCAAGACCCAGTAGCAAATGTCGGTGGCCCATCAGACTGGGCTGCCTGGCAGGGAGCACCAGGGTGGCAGGGAGAGGAAAAGGCCCTGAGGGACACCCAGAAGCAGAGGGGAAGACGATGTGTCTTTAGACATCAGGGCCAAGACTTAGGGATCAGAGTTGGCTCTGCCTAGAGTATGACAGCAGGCACTGCCATCCTGGTGGCTAAGTCCAAGGCGTGGTTTTCAGCACTTTACAAACATCAACTCATTTCGTCCTCACAACAGTTCCACAAGGCAAGTGCTGTTATTATCTCCATGTATAGATGAAGAATTTGAAGCACATGAGGGTGAAGTAGCTTGTCTCTGAGTAAGTGGTGAGAGTGGAGCGGTTTGGCTAGAGTCTCCCCTACCACCTTCGACCACCACCCTCCTGCCCTTCGCAGCCAGCACGGCACAGGCAACCCGATAAGAGACATAGGTGCCTGGACACGTTTAATCCTGTCCACAGTCCTATGAAAGAGACGGGCCTGGGTGAGCTGCCGTTCTGATGGTCCCTAATGCATCATACCTCCTAGTAGTCACACAACTTTGTGGTATCCTCCTCTTGAACCTGGGCTGACCTGTGACCTGCTTGAATCAACAGTATGTGGCAGAACTGATACAGTGACAGTGCTGCGCCTCAACCTTAAGACCCCTGGCAGCCTGCATTTTGCCCTCTGGGGAAAGCCAGCTGCCATGTACACAGTCTGAGTACCCTGAGGCCACCGTGCTCAGCAGTGAGGAGAAGCTGTTATGTGTGGAGGGAAACGGAGGCCCCAGCCCACACCCCTACTGTGCTCCTAGCTGATAGCCCCACCAACCTGCCAGCCATGTGAGGGAAGGAGATTCTTGGAAGGAGATTGCCCACCCACAGTGGTCCCTGCTGGCTGATGGCTCACAGAGCAGAGACAAGCTATTGCCAAATTCTGTCCAAATTGCAAAAGCGTGAGCAAATAAATAACATGTTTGAAAGTGATTGCTGTTTTCAGCTACTAAGTTTTACAATTCTTTGATAATATAGCAAAAGATAATTAAAATAGTTATTAACTTCACTTTCCAGAGAGAAAAATTTAAGGTACAAAGAGGCTATGGGACTTGCCCCAAATGATATAACTAGGCAGTGGCAGATGCAGAGATTGAATCAAGGGGTGTGAGTGCAGAGGCGCACGCTAACCACCATTCTCTGCTCACTCTGTTGGTGCGTTTGCAAGGATTTCCTCACTGTCTAATCAGGGGCAGCCTGCGTGAGGATGCACAAGGAGTGCTATGATATGGAAGCCCTGGCCCCTGCCTACCTGGCCTTCCTGTTCTGGTTGGAGCTACATTTCCTCTTGGACTACCTCCAGCATAGGAGCATGCTGCAGTGTTTGCTGAACTCCAGGAATGTACCAGGCAATTTATAGCAGGCTAGTCACATAATCTTAGAGCAAGTAGGGATGGTGTCTTCCATCTTGCAGGTAGGAAAATTGAAGCTTGGAGATTTAAGCAATTTGCTCAGGTTTATATAACATGTTTGGAGAGCTGGAGTTTCAACTTGGTCAGCTCAACCACCATGCACACACAGTACATGGACCAGTCTAGTCTCCTGTACCCACCCTGTAGCATCCCCCAGTAGGCTCTGTCACACTGTTCGAGCTGTTGCTGAACTCTGTTCAAACTGAGCTGCCTCCTACGCTTCCTTCAAAAGCAATGCCAGCCACTTTCCTGGAGATGCTTTGAACGTTTGTGCGACCACCAAGACTTGGTAGCCTCTCATCCTGTCTCTGATCAGAGTTTTCCTGTGCATGCCAACTCCCATAGTGGACAGACAGGTGTGGGGATTTTCTGCCCTTACCCCACTGCTGTGCAGGTTGGGAAGCAGCGCCTCTCAGATCCTGGGTTCCGTGCTCACAACAGCAGCAGCAGGTCCCACGGGCTATCTCCCAGCTGTGTGAACATTCAGCTTCAGCTGGGCCACGGGAAAGTCTTTTCTTCTCACCCACAGAAAATGAGCAGGCAGGTGTTCCTAAGTGAGAGGCTAGTTCTTCCTGGGGAGGGGAGGTGGCAGCACCTCGAAGGGAAAGTAGAAGCACTGAGGCTGTGCCCGAGGCCACTGGAGAAGCATCTACTGAGCAGGTGCACCTGGAGCCCCCGATTCCCCTCTGTGGGCTTGGTGAGTTTCTCAGGCCTTAGATCTTGCACTTAGCTCAGGGCACATCGCAGAAGCTAGATTCTTGGCAGGGCTGTATGAAAGCAGCAGACAGACTATGTCATTGTGATCAAAAAAGGCTATCAACCCTTAATCTTAAAAATTATTCCCTTGCCTCAGTGTCCCCATTGTACATGGAGTCTGTGATGGTGCCTACCTCCGGTCGTCACAGAACTAGGGCTGTTATATATGTGTACGGTGCTCAGAGCAGCACCTGGCATAACCTACGCAAGTGTTAGCTCAGTGTAAATGACACGTGGACAAATGGCTGAATGCCTGTGTACATGCAATAGCCGCCTCTTATCCACAGTTTCACGGTTTCAGTTTCTTGTGGTTAACTATGGTCTCAAAATATTAAATGGTAAATTCCAGAAATAAACAATTCATAAGTTTTAAATTGCACACCATTCTGAGTAGTATGATGAACTCTCCTGCCATCCTGCTCCATCCTGATCAGGACACGAATCCTCCCTTTGCCCAGCGTATCCACGCTGTACACGCCGCTTGCCCAGTTGGTCACTTAGTAGCGGTCTCGGTGATCAGATCAGTGGTCTCGGGATTGCAGTGCTTGTGTTCCAGTAACCGTTATTTGACTTAATAATGGCCCTAAGTGCAAGAGCAGTGATACTGGCAATTTGGATCCGCCAACGAGAAGCCATAAAGTGCTTCCCTTAAGTGAAAAGGTGAAAACTCCAAACAAGGAAAGAAAACAAATTCCTATGCTGAGGTTGCTAAGATCCATGGTGAGAATGAATCTTCTATCTGTGAAATTGTAAAGAAGGAAAAAGAAATCCATGCTAGTTTTGCTGTCACGCCTCAACCTGCAAGAATTTTGGCCACAGTATGTGATAAGTGCTTAGTTAAGATGAAAAGGGTATTACATTTATGGAAGGAAAACATGAACAGAAACATGTTCCAATTGACAGCGATTAGGTTCGGTGCTATCTGTGATTTCAGGCATCCACTGGAGGTCTTGGAGCATAATGTATCCCCCTTGAATAAGGGCTGCCTATTGCCTGTGGGTGGGGAATGAGGGAGAGCAGGTGTGGGCAGGGTGGGAGAGAGATCACCACAGTGAGGGAAGGTTCTGAGCTACTTTCAGTGGTGTCCAGTGCATGGCAGGGTCTCAGTGTCTCAGTGTGTCCTTGTGTATGTGGGAAGGACTCTGAGATGTCCAGGTACTGCCCCTTTGTTGGATGCCTGAGGCCCAGGGACAGATGAGAGGCTTGTGTAATTCACAGAGGAAATTCATCCCAGACCTTTTCCATCTAGGTCACCAGAAAATGAGATGCTTGGACACTGGGTGTTGAGCCCCTCATGTGTGATTTTGGGTCTGCTTTGCCTTCTGGGCTCCCTGCAGAGGTGCCCAGCTGTGTCTAAGCAGAAGTGCCACTTCAGAACCTGAGAAATAAGAGTGGCACCTTCTCCTGCTGTGTTGGGGTCTCTAACGGCAGCAGCAGACCCCTCATTTCAGCATGCGCGCCCCGTGGCAGTGTGAGGGTATCAGATCAACAGCCTCCAGAAGAGGGACTTTTGCTCTACTCTGGGAATCAGGGCTGACTGCGACTTGCTTTGACCAATAAAACATGGTGGAAGTGATGTTGTGGAAGTTCTGGAACCTCAGGAGACCCTGCAGCTTCCACTTTGCTCTCTCGGACACTGCCCTGAGCTGGCCAGGCACTGAGGAGCCCAGGATGGAAACCAGGAGGAGAGAAAGGTCAGGTCATCTCAGCCAACTCAGCTGACCTTGCACACTCCTGGTCTGCCAGCTGAATAACATCCCAGGAGGAAGCCCCATTAGATCACTGAATTGTTAGAAATAAAAAGTTCTAGTTGTTGTAAGCCACAGGTATTTTGGGTGGTTGGTTTCACTGCAATAGGTGATTGAAACACTTGCCCAGGTCCAAGAAGATCTGGAGTTCTAGGCCGCTTTCTAGCTGCCCCTCTACCAGCATGAGAAAACAGGTGACTCAAAAATGTGCTTCATAAGGCATAGAGGGAGGAACTGGTGAGAGGAAAAGGCTAAATACTCAGAGGCATACGGTTAGGCTGCTTCACATACCAAGAGGTTGTCACATGCCAGAGAGACTAGGTTGACTCACAAGCATCCCAAGATCTTATACAAAATGTAACAATGATAAAAATAAATTTAGTACCTGCAATATGCCAGTCATTTTATAGGCAGCCTACTCTAACCCTGTAAATAACTTTTAAAGGTAAGTAGGCATTAATTTCGTTATTTTTGCAGGTGAAGAAATAGAAACAAAGAGGATAAATCATTTGCTCAAGGTCACACTGTCTGTAAGGGGAGGAAATAGAATTTGAATGAACGTTTGACTCCCAATCCCAGCTCCTGTCTGTTATGCCTTGTGTCTCTCTCAGCCCACTGGCTATGTCTTGACGGAGGGGGGATTTGGGGGAGGGAGTATCTCTAAGCACAGCGTGCTCTCCTTTACCACCATTGCTTTGCATAGGTTGTTTCTTTGACAAGCAGTGGCCTTTATGCCATCCTCTATTTGGGGGAAATCCTATTCATTCTTTAACATTAGTATCATATCTCATTCTTTTTGTCATGCATTTCCCTGGCCCACTAGGCTCAGAGGATCACTCTCTTCTCTGTTTCCTCTCAGGGTCCTCTACAAACCCTCTTCTCATGTGTAACCCACGATTTTAACTACTTCCTCTCATTTACCTTACTCCCTCCTAGACCACACATTTCTCTAGGACAGGGCCTATGCTTCGTCTTTGTGACCTGTGCCTGTCAGATTCTGGCAGGTGGCAGGCTCCAATAAGTATTTGTTTAATTAGTGAATATATTGGTGATTTGATAGAAGGAATAAATCTGTGAACCATTGCCCAGATTTTAAAAACGACATCTCTGATGGAAGAGAGTCACCCTTCCACTCACTGGTTGAATGCCTGTGTTGTCCTTTAGGCTGGTGGCACGTGGATTCTGGCTTCATACAGAAATTTCACAAGATCAGTGACGTCATGAGTGGGATGGTCACATCATTGGGTTACAGAGGATAAAATTAGAATATTTATTTACAGATTTTTTTTCCCTAAAGCTTGAGAAGGAAATGAAGCTTTGCCATATTTTGCTATGTGGATCGACACTGGTGCCGGTAGGGGAACGGCTCTGCCACGGTGCCCTGCTGACCTCGTATGCATCCAGACGGGCCACG
>VBSM01003211.1:1011085-1031150 GCA_008086735.1 Cheirogaleus medius
AAGTCATCAGCTGCCTGAATGTGAGCGTGGCGTGTCATCCCTCCATCAGCCCAGTCCTTCCCTGACACAAGCTGGACACAAACTCCCTTTTTTATTAAATGAGATTATGCAGTATAATCTGTCAAATTTTTAAATGTTTATAGACATGTACTGTTGATTTCTTCACTTACCTCACCGAGGACTGCAAACAGTTTGAAGGGTGACACTGGTCCGTGGACCACACGCTAAGCAGCTCTGGAGCCTGGAATGTGGGGTACCCAAGGGAAAAGTAGGGATTCCAGCACGCAGACGGCTTCCCAGAATGCCCTAAGTTTTGACTGCAATTAATTGTAGTGTCCTGTAATTCATATTTACTTGGAAAAGGATTCATGGATAATATTGAGTTTTAAGTTAAATCACCCTTAGAGGATGGAGAAAATGGTCGCCTGTGAATAATGGGCAGAGTGAAGATGATCCCAGGAAGGCAAACACCACTACCAGCCTTGAGCGTGGAGTGTGAGTGCACGTTTCTCAGGCCTCAGTCTGAGCTCCTCGTCAGCCATGTCATGAGGTAAAAACAGTGACAACACAGGACGTTGGTTCAAAAACTTCCAAGTTATCAATGAAACTATTTAAAATAGCAAATGAAATTTGTAGTGGTCAATAATGAACCTTGTGTTAAGTATAAACCGCTGGGTCTTAAAATATTCATTAATGACAATATGATCTCAATAGAAATAACTTATTTTATCTGTATCTCCACTTGTAAAAATATCTTCTGTATATATTTTATAATATATACAATATGTTAGTGTATGCATGTACATCGTTTGTAAACAAGCATCCATGTATTGGTGAGAGGTGAAGCTTTTTCTCACGGGGTGGTGTTCAGGAAAGGTGCGGGCCACGGAGTGCAATCCCCTCCAAGGCCTTCCAAGCCCCAGCGGTGGTCAGTCACGTCTCAGCGTTTCCTCTGCAAGGGCAGGTCGAGATCGCTGGGCTTTCTGCAGTTGGGGTGTGTGTCTCCAAGGGTGTGAGCTCAGCGCCAGCTCTCAGTCGTGTGTCCCACCAATTCTAACTCATAAAGGGCCCAAGGGCTGGGATTGTGTGTGCTTTGGTCTTGTACCAATTACAAGGATCATAAAGACACACTCAAGAGGCACATCGACTCTTTCTACAGTTTGTCTATTCCAAGCTTCATTAAAGAATGTGGATTAAAGGAAAACCATTTGGGGAAAGCGGACGTGGCTCTGCCCTGGCCAGCAGAGAAGGCCGACTAGCACAGATGTGGGGCGATTACTTTCAACTAGTCACTGACTTGGCAGTGCAAGTCCGCACCCCTGGGCTTGCATACAAGTATTTGATAGCATACTTTATTTAAAATTAGATTTTATTTTTCTCATTCTAAAAGGAAGTCAAGCTCATTATAGAAATTTTAAAAAACGCATTGAATTCTAAAGAAAAAATTCAGTAATAAATTTATTACTTAAATTATTATTAACTTTTAGATTTATCCATCTATCTGTGTATTATATATCCCCATATGACATATATAATAAGTATGTGTATACATATATAATATTAAATATGCATATGGTTGTAATAAGAATATATATCTTTTTTTTAAATTATGTAATCTTGATTCCCCACCCTTTACCTATATTGACCCCAAAAGCCACTAAAGAGATTGAGCTGTATTAATTTTTGGTCCTGGGGTTTCCTCTTCTGTGTAACAAAAGGGACCAGACTGAACAGGTGAAGCCCTGTGGACTCAGTGGTGCTATGGGGACCATCTCAGTGGGACGACAGCAGATCTGATGTTCTCGAGCTTGCAGCAGCCATCTATTCTTATTTTGAATGTGATATTCTCTTTCTAAGGTCACCTTCGTCTCCTGCACAGACACTTCCCAAACTCTTCTTCAGACCCGCCCCCAAGGCAGAGCTTCTCAGAGCCAACCTGGCTCTATCCTAAGCTCTGCTTTCTTTGTTTGCATGTGACTCATCTCATTTATAATATCACTACCAAGAGAAGGGGTCCTGGCCTGTAACTAGGGCGACAGAAGAGATGCCTTTGCAATTCAGACTCAGCCAGACTTTCCGCTCCACTTGGTTGGATTCTCATACACTCTTGGCTCTCCTCTCTCTTGAGATTGCAAGAATGTAAACATCCAGATTCTTCCTCTGCAGCTCCTGTCCTTTCCTCCCGGGGCCTCCCCTCAACTCGCCAGCACAACACATTCTATTTCCACCAACTAAACGTTTCTTCAACAGTTAAAAGAGTCTACCCAACGTTACTACTACTGCTTGACATTAAAGGTCATGACATTTTCTAATGTTAATACAATCTCTAATAATCCTTTTTAATTCTGCCTAATGTTATATCCAGGAGATATACTTAACATTTCTTATATAATTTGATTTCAGGTGATTTTCCTTTTTTGTTTTTGCTGTTACGTTTAGTTTTCTAATGATCACCTTTGTGTGTAAGTTTTGTTTTTGCCATTAACACATAGATGTTCTTCCCTAGCAAAGTTCCCTAGAATTACTGGTCAGGAGGTATATATGAACTGGGCATGGTGGTGCCTGCCTGTAGTCCTAGCTACTTGGGAGGCTTAGGCAGGAGGATCACTTCAGACCAGGATTTAGAGACCAGCCCGGGCAACATAGCGAGATTCCATCTCTAAAAAATAAAAATCAACAAATAAATCAATTAATTAATAAGAAGGATATTTATTATGCTCTTGGTGCATGCTGCTAAGTTGCCCTCTGCAGAGTATCAGTTTGCCCTGTATTAATATTGTGCTCATTTCAAAGTATTATCACTAGATATTTCATTTAAAAAATTTTGCAAGCAAGAAATAGTGTATCACCGAAGCTTGCCTTTTCTATGTTATTAGATCGAACGTATGTCCTTGCTTGTTAGGCAATTGCATAGTCTCTTTTGTGGATGTATTTGTTCTGGTTTCCTTTCTTTCAGTGTTTCCACATGTTTTATGTTGCAAGCAAGTTGTTCTGCCTGTGAGGCTGGGGCAAAAGCCTTGTTCTTAAATCAAGAGTATCACATCTTTCAACCAATCATAGTTGATGATCAGATGCCCAAATTCTTACCTGATAATGTGTCAGGAGAGTCTTGTGATTCTGAGCATAACTGAATCTTCTCTGAATTTTGGTTGAGGGAGAGGAGAACTCCCTGGGATCTTCTTTTAGGGTTCTCCCAGACCTCAGTCACCTGTCCAAGGATAGATGCTTAAGCTGGGATTCAGTTAGTTGTAAAAACAGGTATGTGCATCTTTATTATTTGTGATAATGGTAACAATAATGGTCAGCTTTTATGGAGTGCCTGCTCTGTGCCAGGCATTTTACTAAGTTATAAGGGTACTGGATCAAAAAGCACTCTGTCCTCATACAGCTTATATTCCAGTGGGGGGAGATAGATAATAAATCTGTAAAATTAAATAATAATAATAAATAAATAATAATAAATCTATAAAATTTTAGCAATTAAATTTCCCTTTGAAGAAAATGAAGACTGACTGATGGAAGAAGCCAACTAAGAGTAGTTCTGGGTTAAAAATGTTTCTAGAAGAAGAGCATGTACAAAGGCTCTAAACTGGGATTAGTTCTGAGATATCAGAGGAACAGAAAGAGGGCCCGTGTGGCCGCTTTAGATAACTAGGAGGAAGTGGTAGGATGTCCTCTAGACAGAGGTTAGACCATATAGAATGTTGTAGGACATGTTTAGAAATTTGGATCTTATTTTAAATGCATGCCAATGGAACATTTTAAGTGAAGGAGTGATATGAAATGATTTATGTTTCTGAAATGTCAGTCTTCCTTCTATGTGAGAGATAGATTATGGTCAAGATAGGCTAGACTATATTATTTTCAGGGGCTTAATACAATAAAGATTTATTTCTTGTTTACACAAAGCCTGATTGTGATTAGGTGTTTCTTTAGGGAATGTCTTCATCACGGTGGTCTCGGGCTATTGAATCTCTTGCGTGGTAGCTGGCTTCCCCCAGAGCAAAGGTGAGGAGAACCAAGTGGACATTGCACGGCTATTTAGAATATGGCCTCTGAAGTCACAGTGTTACTTCCACTATAATTTATAAATTACAAGTGAAACCAGTCAAGGTTCAGGGAAGAGTGGAGGGGGTAGACGCTGTATGTTGATGGAGGAGTAACGAGGTCACAGTCTAGAAGAGCACGTGAGGTAGATGATGTTGTTGCTACTCTTGGAAGATTCCATCAGCGATACTGCTTCTTGTGGCCACAGTGATCCACACTCCTCTCGAATGAAAACTAATCTTCCTCCCTCCCTCAAGAACCCTCAAGTCTCATTCCACTATGGCATTGACTCAAAATCTGGCATCTTTTCATCTAAGTCAGATTGAGGTACAAATGAAGCTCCTTGAACACAGATTATTTGATACAGCTCCCCACGTATAGTTCTCAATCTGAAGACCTCTATCTAAAAAGACAAGTTATATGATTCCCCTACATTCAGTATACAAAGGTAAGTCAGTAATAGGATAACTGCCATAAATATTCCCACCCGGAAGGAGGGAGGAGCCGGGAAGCACATGGTGATCACTGGTCTATAGCAATTCTCATTTCCAGCTGGACTCAGGTCATTAACTCTTGGATTAGGACCTGTTACTGCTTCCGGGCAATGACTCTCTGTTTCTTGACTCCACCCTTTGAGCTCTTGATTCCTTCTAAGTCATCCTTACTTTTCCATTAAAAAAAAAAAAAGCACACTGTTTGTAGCTGAATGCTTTTCCCATCTGCTTTCTGCCCATAGAAGTTCAGGGATCTAAAAGTCTCTTTCATTCCTCATTGTCTCTGAACCATTTAGTGTAACCTGGCTGTGCTTTGGCCACTACATTTACTTTAAAAACTCTGTGGGTTTTTAAATTAAGTTTGTTGGTTTTTGACCACATTAGATGAAAGCCACACCTACACGTTTCTTTGAGACAGGCTCTTCTTTACCTTGCATTCCCAAATAGGCTGTGCAGATTCTTGGAAGTTCTATTGCCTAACACATAGGGTCTGTGATAGGCACTTTTAAGATTGTGGGAAGCCTTTTGTCTTTCTGAAAGGTCTCCAAGGTACAACATTAAATATTTATGAGGTCTTAAGAAAGGGTTTTGTACTCAGATTCTTCATTTCATGGGTCTACGTTTTCCAAGTAGTCTGCAGGAGTTGATCTTTGCATTGAGCACCTCTCTTATTTTGGAATTTTTCTGCTTGAAGAGACCGAGGATGAGAAATAGCTTTATGTTTGAATCCAACAAATCCTGGCTTCTATTTATTTTCTCTGAACTCTGCTTGAAAGCAGAACTCCTTCTTCCGTTAATTTATGAACTATCTGTGTATCCATGCATGCATTGTCATATGCGGCTAAGAGAAACAAAAGGACTATCCAGAATTCTGCCTATTAGATTCACCTTTAGATACATCGCATTAGTTAGATTCATCAGTTTATTAAGAGATTGTCTACTTCCCATATTACTGCAGGTTGAAAGTTTTCCTAAATTTTCTGCCACTACATAACAAAGGTAGCTTTTCCCACTAAACTCTTACAGTAAGTTTTCTTGAGTTCTGCTTCCACCAAAGTCTCCTTAAGGTTCTTCTGGCTTCCTCCCCTACACAGCCCCAAAGCTAATCTCACATATGTATTTTTTTAATAGCAACTCCGTATTTTCAGGTAGCAATTCCCATTTCAGTTTCTATTACTGCATAACAAATGACCCAACCTTTAGTATCATAAACAACAATTTTATTATATCTCATGGATTCTGTGTGTCAGAAATTTGGTCAGGCTTGTCTTGGTGATTATTCTGATGTTAGCTGAGGTCACTCATGGACACTCAACTGGTTAATGCACTGGTCTTAAGGTTCTAAGGTGGCTTCACTCACGTGTCTAGTGCTTTGGCAGAGGTGCTGGGAAGGCTGGACTCATATAGTACTATTGACGGGAGTATCCACATGTGGTCTCTCCAGCATGGTGGTCTCTCCAGCATGGTGGTCTCAGCGTGGTTGTACCTTTTGCATGGCAGCTGGATTCTCCTAGATGAGTGGTTCTCAATCAGTGGTGGTGTGGGTAGGCTGTGTAATTCTCCCCTTCAGGGGATTTTTGGCAATGTCTGGAGATATTTTTAGTTGTCACACTGGCAGTGGTGGGGGGTGGTGGTGTTGAACTACTGGCATCTAGTTGACAGAGGTCAGGGATGCTGCTCAACATCCTACAATGTACAGAACATTCCCCTCGACTCTCAAATAATTATCTGGCCCCAAATGTCAATGGTGTCTAGGTTGAAAAGCTTTGTCCCAGGGTGAGCATCCCAAGAGAACCAGGTAGAAGCTGCATAGCCTTTTCTGACCTAGCCTGAAAGACATGCAGCGTCAGATTCAGGCCATATTTAAAGTGAAGGGAATTAGACTTCACTTCCTGCTAGGAGGTGGAGACATCACATTATAGAAGAGCATGTGGGATGGGGAATATTGTCACAACCATCTTTAGAAAATACAATCTGCTACAGGAACTGTCAGGGAAATGTGAATGTGCTCGGTGCCCTGAGAAGGGGTAAGCATAATGCCTTTAAGATGAAGAAGGATCTGTCACTTCTGTTTGGAGAGATAAAATGGGGTTTCCTGAAAACATGGCAATTAAACAATTTTTAAAAATGACAAATTAAACTTTGAGAGAAAGGTAGTGCTTTGGAAAGTGCAATTGTAGGGAGAATATTCTAGGCAGAGGGAAAAATAGAAACGAAAGTATTGACATTCATGGATCAGCAAACTATGACTCTTGGGCCCAATCCAACCTACCACTTAATCTGTAAGAAAAGTGTATTAGAACCCAGCTGCCCCCATTGAGTAGTTGACCACAGTAACTATATGGCCCAAGAAGCCTAAAATATTCACTGTCTAGTCTTTTACAGAAGAATTTTCTGATCTCTAGAATAATCCTTTAATTTATGTGTTTATTCAACAAATATTCATTAAGGGCTTGCTGTGGGCCAGAAATTGTGTCAGGTGATTATGATGGTGAACAAAACAGACATGATCTCATCATGGAAGGTGCTTTTCACAATTACAGTATTTGAGAGCTATTAAGAACATAGCAAAGTCCTGTGTTTGAGAATATTAGAACTTAAGAGTAACCTGGGAAGGCTTTATCAAGAGTAAAACTCATCAGGCAAGACCCACCAGATCAGGGGGAGCCAAGCGTGGGATATGAATGGTAGAAATGTGATTTACTGGGAAAGTGAATAGTATGCACAAAGTTCCTGTGCAGGAGGGACCTTGGCTTGAGAGAGAACGTGAAAGGTGGCCGGTGTTGGTGGGGTGTCGTGAGCAAGGTGGAAAGTGTGACGGGTATGACGAGTTTGAAGGGCAGACTGGGTGAGTCTTACAGGCCATGGAAAGGATGATCCAAGTGCAATAGAAAGCCAGTTGAGAATTCTAAGGAGAGCAAAATAAAGCAATTTTCTACAAAACAAAGAAAATGGGCTGTTTGGGATGGGGGTTAGAAAGCTGGTGAATAAGAGAGAAACCAAGAGATAGGTAAGGCAGCTAATAAAACTCCTAGGTAAGAAATAATGGTATGATCTAGAAACTGTGCTTCTCAAACTTAGCTGTGCCTGTGCATTCCCTGAATATCTTGTTAAAATGCAGACCCTGCTTCGGTAGATGTGGGTTGGATCCGAGATATGATGCTCCAGGTCCACAGACCACACACTCACCAGGACCTTTAGGTAAAGACTTATATAAAGTGGGGTTTTAAAAATCATCCATTTTGCTGACACTTTTCCACAACTAGAAGTCTTAAGTGAGTTTTCAACACAAAATCATGCAAAGAGAAAATCC
Organism: Cheirogaleus medius; assembly: GCA_008086735.1. Classification (NCBI taxonomy): domain Eukaryota; kingdom Metazoa; phylum Chordata; class Mammalia; order Primates; family Cheirogaleidae; genus Cheirogaleus; species Cheirogaleus medius. The sequence continues at coordinate 1,018,940 of VBSM01003211.1, forward strand.
TTCCAGGAACTTTCAACCACTGTAAGTAAGTGTCAAGCGAGGAAGCCTTTTGCAGAGCTATGGATATGAGGCATAACCTGGGATCTAGAATTTGAGAAAAGCATGAAATTCCAGCCAGTTAATGAAGAAGTGGCCAGGGGATGATCAGTTTTATAAATCTTTCTAATAATATTGTATCGAGTGAATAAAAATGAAGAAGAGATAGTCCTGCCTTTACAGAGATATACTTTATTTGTGAATAGATAGAAAAAGATTATTAATATGTTGTGAAAAGCTTTTCCGCGGGGCTATGGTCAGGGCATTGTGGGCTCACAAAAGGAGACATTTGCTCTTGGAGGTGCAAGGAAAGATCTCTAGAATGATAATCAAAGGATGACGAGGAGTCAGAGAACAAGGGAAGAGGAGGCTGTTCCAGGGAGAGGAGATGGCCCAAAGTTTGAAGAGAATATAATGGAAGAGACCTGACACATTTTGCAATGTAAGAACTCATAGAACTGGCTGTTGTAAGTGTCTTGTCAGGCTTCAAACTGATGCATAGTGTATGTAGTGCCCTTAATTCTAGTCAGTTCAATCTAACAAGAATTTCTCAAGCTGTTAGTATGGGCCTCAGCATAGCAGAGACTTGAGAGAAAAAAATGTATTGTTAATAATAATAACTAGTATTTAGTGAAACATACAAATGAAGAAATGAGCCTGGAGGAAAAATATGACCAGTTCAAGTAATTTTCCAGAGGTCCCCTCACTCACGAGTGGAAGAAATAGAATTCTGGCCTGGCTCATTCTGCTGCCGAGACTGCCTTTGCTAGAACTTGCAGTTTATTTAGAGAGACAAAACCAATACACCTAAAACAATTAAAGAGGGACACAAAATCAACATTACAGTCATAAGCTAGATTGTAATGCAGTTTCAAAATGAAAACTGCTCCATTGTTTTTCTTCTGATTATAAAAGCCATGCTTCCTGTCTGTAAAACAGTTCAAACGTTACAGGTTTGTATCATGCAATAGATGAACATTCCCTGTAATCCCAGTGCTCCACTCGATTCCAGAAACAGCCACTTTTGTGTCTTAGGCATACACATGCGCCATCTCACAAAGACATAAGCATTAAAATTTTGGATTATACCATATATAATGTTATGTAATCTATTTTTTCCACACACCATGGAACTATTTGCCAGTAAAACTGCACTTATGTTCTTCCTAAAACCTTATAAAGAAGCATCCAGTTCTTCAAGATTGACAGATAATTTCTTGCCCATTTGATACCACGAGCTTCAGGTAGTTAAAGTACTGATTACCTGAGGGTACCAATGTCGGTCTTAAGGTTATTTTGGGAGTCTTAATCATCCTTGCCAGGGGGTCATAGTTGGGTCATATGACATGTTAATACCACTACCCACCACCCTAGCAAATGGCTCTATCATTTTCAAAATCATTATATACATATCAAGTTTATTTAGCTGCAATTATGTGTAGTAAATCCATCCATTTGAGGTGTAGTGTTTGATCTTCTCTGACAAATGTATACGGTAGTATGTATACAGAACACTCAAAACATAGAACATTTCTATTACCCCCAAAGCCCCCTGCTTTGTCTTTGCATTCGATACTCTCCTCCCATCCCACCTCCAGGCAGCCACTGATCTATTTTCAGTGGTTTTAAACCATTGCCTTTGTGAGAATGCCTTATCCATAGAATCACTGAGTCATTGAGTATGTGGTCTCTTGTGTCTGGCTTCATTCACTTGGCACAATGCTTTTGAGGTCGTCCATATTGTCACATGTGTTAATAGTTTGTTGCTTTTTCTTGCTGAATAGTATTCTTTTGTATAAATATATCACACTTTGTTTATCTATTCACCAGATGATCCATACTTGGAGAGTTGCTATTTTTGGCCATTAAGAAGAAAGCTTCTGTGAACATTCACATACAGATCTTTGTAGGGACATAGTTTATATTTGCCTCACGTAAATGCCTAGCAGTGGGATTTCTGGGTTGCATGGCACGTATATGTTTACCTTTATGAGAAATTGCCCAGCCTTCTCCTGGTACGGCTGCACATTTTGCCTTCCAGGTCCGCAACAACGCTTAGTAGTGTTGATCTTTGAGTTTTAGCCATCCTAGTGAGGTTTAGTGGTATAATACCTCCTTGTGATCTCATTTTGCATTTCCCTGATGATTCATGATGTGGAACATATATATTTTCATGTGCATATTGGCCTTTCACATGCCTTTTTTGGAAAAAATAAGTCATTTCTCTATTTTTAAAAATTGGGTTGTTTTTCTTATAATTTAGTTGTGAGTTTTCTTCACATGTACCTGATACAAGTCCTGCATTGGATATACATATGTTTGACATTGTCTGGTCAGTGCTGGTTGTTGCTGTTATATTTTTCTTTCTCCCACTGCCCCAGCGCAGGTCTGGAGGAGGAGAGCTGACGACTGGGTGTGGCCTCCCTGGAGTCTGATGCTCCCCGGGCTTCGTTCTCCTGCTGGCACATGCTCGGCCTTTAAGACTGTTAAATTTCAGGAGTTTTTTCTTCTTACCCACTTTTGTGACTGCCACCTCTTTCATCCCATGCTGTGCCATAGATGCTATGTCATGTCCTTGGAGAGACTTCCTACCCTGTGAAATTCAGTTCACCAGGTGGTCTCATGACCATAGGTTTCTTATAGGCTAAATTTTAAAAAAGCATTTACGGTTTTGTTGGTTATCTGGCTTTTATTGTTCTTGTTACAATGGGAGCAACATCCTCTTTCTGCTTTATATATCTTAAGCAGAAGTGGAGCTGTCCCCATCCTTGCTTTTAATGTGACAAAAAGACTCCGCAGCTGGCACTATCAGAGCTGGTCCGTCCTGTCCCTCTGTGAGCCCAGCAAGCCCTTCCCGCCCTGGAGTTTCAGTAGCAGAGACCAGGCTTGGCCATTTTCACTGCCTCCATCACGAATGATCTGTTGCCAAGGCCAAAGGCATTTCTGCCAGTGTTCATTATCTTCCTCTCCGACACCACTGGGGAAGTATCTTTTTCTCATCTTTGCCAAAGGTTTTTCATAAGCCCTATGTGTGATAGCCCTCCTCCCTATTTTACTCTTCTTCCAGTTTCTTCCAACTCTATCCTCTGGACATTTAGTGCAAGTTCTTGTGAGGCTTGTTTTAAGATAGTACAACTTTCACCAAAGGCTCAACTCCCTGTGCATCTGGTCCTGATTGAGATGAGACTTTCATCTCTCCCGTCTCAGAGTGGGAACCACCCCTTCCTGCACGGCGTGTCTGGGAGCTTCACGAGAGGTCCTGGCCCCTTCTTCGGTAGGTGCGTGAACCTGATACTGACTGCCAGCTGCTGTGGTCCATGCCCCGAGGCCCAGCCTTAGCGACCCTGATGTGCTGGAATTCCCAGAATAAACTAACATTATACCGTACCTCAGGAAGCCTGGCCGCTAATAATATTCTACCCTCAGATAATATTATAAGATAATGATATTCTACCCTCAGACTCTACACTGTCCTTCTGAGATGCTGTGTTTGTGTCTAACCATGTTGTTCCTGCGTTTAGCCAGAGCTTAAGACTTGTAATCAACTGTCTGAAATTAGTGCTGCCCGCATGTCCAATTCAAGCTGATTCAAGATAGTGGTTTCCCCTTCATCCCACCCCCATCCAAGGCTGTCATCCTTTGAAACATACATTAAGCCCATTTGTTTTCCAATACAAATAGGCAAAGGAAAAATAAAAAACTAACAGATGACTTATTGTTTTAGAAAAGTCCATGGCACTGACATGAGGATAAAGCCACTATGGCCATCATTCCTGAAGCCACGGCCATCTGCACTCAGTGGATGGCAGTTACTAGTTGATAAGGGGACAGCTCTCATGGGCTTCAGTTGTGGTTGTGAGGTTGGATAAACATGGTCATAAAATCTTCACCTCTTGTTTCCAGTACTCTCTTGAGACAAGCTTACCAACAAAATATTCCTCACTTAGCTGTGAAAGTGTGGCAGTATAGGCTATTGATCTATTGCCTTGTTGGATATTGTTAAACATGAGATTTGGGGTTAGGTCCTTTTTTCCTCTCTTCCTTCTCTCCCTTATTCTCTCCCTCCCCCCTCCTTCCTTGCCTCCCCAGGAATGGGCAAAGCTCTCTGTATGAAATTGGTCATGTTCTGTCTCTGGGCTATAAATCAGTTAGGTTTCCTCTTTCTTTCCTCCCTCCCCATGAAAAGAGATGACATCTTAAGACACTTCTATAACTGGGTTGCAGATCACAAAGCCCAATCTTCGAAAGAGGGCCTGTCCCATTTAGGGTTAATAGCCCTGCATTTATTAAGAACAGGGCCACAAAGTCCCAAATCCCCACATCTTACAACTCAGAAACACTAACATGGAGAATACCCCGATTGACTCAGGAAATACATTTTCCCGAGACCAGTGGTTTATGAAATATATTCTCCAATTGGCTGATCTCTTGAATCAGTTGTTTGTCATAATCAGATTTTGAGACCATATATCTCCTTTCAAGTGATGACTGTGCTGTAACCTCTGGCTCCATCCACATTTCTGGTCTGGGTAGAGCAGATCTCGGCGATGAATGAAAACCATAGCTGTCTTATCAAATAGCAGCAGTACTTGTTTTGTTTAATAGTGCTGGAAATTAGTTTTTCAGGCACTGATCTTGACAGGTCAACTGTCAAAAGTGGGTGTCTGTGGCCATAAATTCATCGATCCCATAAAAAACATTCCGTCTGCAAAATACAAGAGGAAGTGAGAGTAGACACGCTCATGTACAAATGAAATGGTCTGCAGCCGTACGACTAAGTGTCAGGACTTCTTTGGGTAAAAGGTTTTTCTGGCTTCCCATTTATCAAGCCTATCAGCCTCATTTGGCTTTTATTGACTGAAACATTTTCCAGCATGCTGGATGGGGTGCGGAGCACCGGGCGCCCTCAGGGTGGAGTGGAGGCAGCCTTTCCTAATCCTGGCTGCCTGCAAGGCTGGGAATCCATTTAAAGGCATCATTTTACTTTTTTAAAAAAATTACACTGGAATCTTTCATTTGGACTGTGCATTTCTGTGTTCTGGTCTTATATATCAGGAGCTCAGAGGGATGGTCTCACCTGGAAATGGTGAAAGTTTGCCACTCTGGCCTTGGGATTTGGGCAAGAGCACACAGCTTCGTGGAAATAAGAAGGTTCGCTCTGCCTGGAGCGCCAGCTTCAGCCTGATGTGAGGGAATAATAAACCTTCCTGCCCAATACCGACCGTCCTGGATCCCGGATCATGGTTGCACTCTGATGTGTTTCTAAGGCAGAATTTTGGTTTCTCTTTGAAGTATTTTTTCTTTTCCTTTGTCAAGGAACAGGATGCCTAAAGGCCGGGGAGAGAGAAGTCTGTATTAAAACAAAATAAAACAAACAAACAACAAAACTTTTAGGTTCTAAATACTTTTAGACAAAAAGATAAGGTGATAACAAGTTTCGAGGAATTTTATTTTCGTCTCATGAAGTTCCACTTTGATTTAAAGCGCCTTCTGGCATTCAGGTTGTCTGAATATTAGATGAGATGAGTTGGTGCTGTTCCTCTTTGTTAGTGGAGAAAAATTGCTTATCTTCATGGATCTGTGCCTCAGCTGTGGCCACTTCCCGTCTTCCAACCCTGCAGGTTTGTGGAGCCCCGCGCCACCTCAGGGGCCTCAGCACAGGAGCTGCAGTGGGGTTAGTAAAAGCAGTAGCATGCCGCGTCTAGGAGATGAGCCCCTCCCAGGCCAAAGTTCCTTGGAGCCAGAGCACTGGCTTAATGGTGTCTGACTCTCAGATTGGCCTTGACATACTGACAGATAATGTCACTACAATTATTTCCCCGACATTCAGTTTTCAGTCATATAAAGACACGTGGTGGGATATTGCTTAATCATCTATGCTAGTTATTTTTATCAAAATCCTATTTCCTTCCTATTAAAGTAGAGAAAAACCTGTTAAAAAATGAAGAGTTTAGAGAAGGTAATAGTGGCTATTTATAATTCCACTGCCTATTTGTAATACATATAGCCATGTACCACATTTTGATGTATCTCCTCCCATATTTACGACTGCTTTAAAATAATTAAGGTTGTATTATACACACAGTTTCATATCCTAATTCTTTATTTTTGTGATTCTTAATTAAGATATTTTATAATAGATTATTTCAGGGTTATTTTCTCTTTTAAACATCCTCTCACTGGTAGGCAGGAGAGATATTTTCATTCCATTTTGTAGATTAGAAAATGGAATCTCAGTGAACTTTAATTCATTGAACAAATATTTGTTGACTGCCTCCTACATTTCAAGCACTGTGTTGTCACTCAGGTAAGTGGTAAGAACAGCTAGAACCTAGGTCTACTGACTCATAAACATCTGCTAATTTCATGCTTCCAATTTCCCATTTTCTAGACCAGTTATAGAAGTTGCTCTTGGAGACGAAAACCTGGTGTTTGAGGCAAGGTTGGAGACCCTGAGATGGGAGTGAGCAAGACAAGGTCCAACCCAAGAGCCTGAGGTTCTAGACAGCTTATGAAGACAGGGTGTGACTACAGAGAACAGAGCCAGAATCCCAAATCCCACACCTGGCTCGCAAACGTAGGCCCAGAGTAGAAGGCCCTGGGCATCATTTCTACTGCAGCTCTGCAAAGTCACCGATATTGGGCTAAAGATGTGTTAGTTGCCATGACTATATCACACTAATGTAACATCTCAACAATGGGGGAAGCTGGTTGTGAGGTATATGGACATAATCTGCACAATCTCTACAACTTTTCTGTAAACCTAAATTTATTCTAAAGTGAAAGTTTTTTAAAAAATGATGCACCTGAGATGAGGGTGAGGGATTTGGTGGGGATTGTAGTATACTTTGGCTACATAAACTGAAGTGAGGCTGAGATTCAGGGTTAGTTCTAGATTAGGAAGGCCTTTCTTTTAAGCCAAACACAAAAATATTAGGATTTATTCTGTAGGAAGTGGAAATTCATTAGCAGATTTTCATGAACATTGTTCATGTTTATTATTATAAAGGTGCATAACAGCATGTTGGAGCATGGGCCAGCAGAGAGAGGGGTGGGGGTAATGAGACCAGTGAGGAGGCTGTTGCAAAGTCTGGGCAGAGGTGGTGCTGTCTGGAGCCAGGCAGGGGCTAGCAGCAGAGGGTGGTGTGGAGAGCCACTGAGAGGCAGAGCCCTTCTTGGAGCAGAGCTGAAACCCTAGCAGGACAGGGCTTAACCCCAACTGCTTCTTCCTGCCTCCGTTCTCCATTCTCATCCTCGATTACAATCCCAATAGAAAGACAGGTGAAGTCTGGTTGACCAAGGCTGAGCTGAGCCCTGTTCTAGGCGCTCATCCACGCCAGGCAGCAAAGAGTCAAGATGCCCCTTCACCGTGCCAGCAAGGTTTGGCACTGGAAGTTAGGAATTCAAGTCCTGGTGCAGGTTAGAATATCCAGTCTCTGGTACTGAGACATCATCATTTTGACAAAACTGCCTCCATTATGACTCCAGGAGCATTGAGAGGGTCAAGAGGACCTTTGTAGCGCCACCCACACCTAGGAGGAGTAGCAGACCACAGGTCAGGGTGAAGTAGCGCCATGCCTGGGCTAAGCAGTCATGGGGATGCAGATGCAGGCAGCCACATACATGCCCACTCCTGCTCCCTGAATCCACGTTGGAGCATCCAAAGAATGCAGGCAGTCAACTCTGTGACTCCATCCGTCTGAGTTTGTCCTCTTCCCTTTGATGAGCATTTTAGTCCAGAGGCAGGAATAGATTCTGTGTCCCAGCACTATTTCTTGAGACCCAAGGGAGAAACAGCCATGATATTTCTTTCTTGTTGTACCAATTCCCAGAGTGTGGTATGTTTGGCATCTTTGATGTCCTTGAGTAGAATTCTGGGTAGATCTTCACTTGTTCTTTGCTGCACTGCCACCCCCTCCAAATTAATTAGTAGTGGTTGTGGTGGGGGCTCTTCGGAGTACATGATGATGCTCTTAACTAAATTGCTCATTTATCACTGCCAAGCATCCTGTTTAGAATGGAGTGGGTGCTAATGGGTATCATGTCCAAAGTGACGGCAAGAGACAGCAGGTTCCTTTCCAACTGGCTATAGAACTCCATACCTTATTCTGCTGGTTTTGCTTCAGGCCTCAGATTGTAGCATCTTCCAGGTGGAATGGCCCTTCAGGTCCTGGAACTGTGGCCTATGGTCAGGGCGCAGTGTGCAGACTCTGCCGCAGAAGGCAGGACTATGGGAAATGCCGAGGGAATAGAAGCATCCTTAAGTGGAGCAATCGGTGGCTCCTTTAGGGCCCCAGTGGCACAGCGGGTACTTCTTCTGTCTGGATTAAGTAGGGGTCTTACGGATTTTCCTTGACAAACAGAAGATGCTGCCTGTGGCAGTTTGATCCTTTAACCCCTTGCTATTTAGATGGTGGTCCACAGGCCAGCAGCAGTGCCGTCGCCTGGGAGCTTGTTAGACGTGAATAACCTCAGGCATCCGGAGTGAGTAAGCGCCTGCAAAATCCCCAGGTGATTGGAGTGCGCGTCATAGTTTGAGAGTCACTGCTTTTGTCTACAGCAGTGGTTCACAGTCTGGCTGTGCATTCAGATTACCCGGGGACCAAAGATGGCTTTGGTCCTCTGGGAAACCCAGAGCGCTGCTGTTCACCTCCCTGCCTGATTCAGGACCCAGTTTAGGAGTCCATTTCTAGCCCACTACAGACCAATTAAATAAGAATCTCTGGAGGTGGGGTCCAGCATCCAGCATATTTTAAAAGCTCCCTTAAGAAATCCTGATCTGCAGCCAAGTTAGTCTCCCAGAAACCTAGATGAGCAGGGGGCCCTCGACCTTGGTCTCGATATTAGGGTCACTCGGGAAGCATTATCACTCCCCACGCCCAGGCTCTGAGGTCCTGACTTAGTTGGCTTGAGATGGGGCTGGGTGTCTGCATTTCTTTTTCTGTCTCCCCAGTTAATAGTTGAGATCATTGACCAGACAAAAGTCTCGCTGTTGTGGTACAAACACTGCAGGGTTGCAGGGAGGGGAAGCAGTCCCAAGGACAACCGTGTCCCTGTTGTTTCTGAGCCAGGCTAGGGTCTCCTTGGCCACTTTAGGGTGCCAGTCAGAGATGCTTCTAGCTATTGGACACACCCTGCAGGCTTAGGAGACTGTAGCAGATTTGTGCTATTACTAGCCTCTGCCTGCATATCAGGGGAAATGATGGAGCTTGCATCCCGGTGAAAACAGGCAGGCGGTTCTTGTCCCTGCTTGCAATAGTCACTGGGGTGCAAGGTGAGCTGTGCACGTGGGTCTGCGTTACCTGCTCTACTGCTGAGCCTCATCCTGTTCACAGACACAACAATGGCTAAACTCAAGTGCCCTGTGGCCTGGGCGAGTCACAGGAGTAAGTTAAACAAAGACTGTACTTTCTGGGGTACACAGTGACCTGGCCTCCATGAGTGGACAGAATAAAACTGGACATCAACATTCCTACTAGAGACGTGGTCTCACCAACTGGTTTCCTTTTAGGGGTGCCACGTTCTAGAGATCCAGGAAAGCTGACGGAGGAGGTGGCCGCCTTCATCTGTTCCATGTCTTTAGGGTTTAAGATGGCTTTGGTCCTCTGGGAAACCCAGAGCCCTGCTGTCCACCTCCCTGCCTGATTCAGGACCCAGTTTAGGAGTCGAGGTCCCAAGGCGTGCACAGGGCCTGTTCCATCCCTCACGCTCCCTTTTTCCTTCACAGCTGGCTACGTGGGACTCGGAGAAGGGCCTGAACGGCAGCCTGCAAGAGAGGCCCATGGGCAGCCGCCTCCAAGGACTGACTCTCAAAGTGGTGACTGTCTTGGTAGGATCATGGGGATATTCTGGAAGCTTCGCCATCCAGGCCTTTGAGTCAGTGACTGCTTTCTATGTAATGCAGGGTTTGGAGAGAAGGGGGTCTTGAAGAGTGGTTGGAGCTTTCATTAAAGCCTTTCATTTAAGTAACAGTGAGGATAATGAGAGGAGAGTAGGATTGGAGATTCTGCCCCAGAGTCTCCGAGGCCTTCCTCAAGAGGTCCCTGAGCTGCTCTAGAGAAGTCCCTGTCATCTAGATCCACTCCGAGTGCTAGAGGGGCCCAGCTGCTCCACTCGTTCCTGTATGTAAACTGCTCTTGACCTGATGCTAGTCCTTAGGAGAGCTGTGCTGGTGGCCAGGTCTCTAGAAAGGTGCTGGAGGAGGACGTTCTTCTAGCACGCAGGACCACTGACGGGCCACGTGGCACAAGTTCAGAATGAAGACCACTGGGCAGGTGCAGTTTTTCTGCATGGCTGTCCTGGAACCATAGACCTTTCCATTTGTAAGAGACCTTAGAAGCATCTTCCTTTCAATTTCTTTTATCCACATTTTTAAAAGAACTGTAGGAAACACTTTAGATTTACCTCTTATTGCCTGGGTCAGACATGTCCAAACGTTCCCTTCAGTCACAGCAGGCACTAGTGTCTCCTTGGCTCAGAAGCCTTTGCGCAGCGTTTGTGCACTCCCTGTGTGCACACCACCGAGAAGGCTTGTATTTTCCCAACAAAACTAAATTAATGAGATATATCCATGTTCTCTGTGGCCATTTGCTAAAAAACCCTTCTTGCTTAGTTTCACACAAGAAATCAGGGGAATGGTGGGGAAGGCCGGGTTGGTTTCCAGACAGTCGCCTGCTCTGCGTGTGACGCCGCGCAGCACATGTGGGTGTGAACACGGTGTGGCTTCAGGCTCAGGAACTGAGTTTGGATCCTGTCCTGCCCTTTGACCTCCGGTCTGGCCTTGGCCTGTTAATCAGTATTCATTTTCTAGTACAACCTGATAGATATAATTCTTCTCTCAGTCTAAAATCACAGAGCTCTATTGGCATTTATTATCCTGGATGAAAAGTGTCATATTTCTTATGTGAGTCTCATTGAACTTTGGCATTTCCTAAGGACAGAGTCCTAGCTCTTCATGAATGCTACAGATGAAGGAATGGAAACAAACCACGTTATTCTAGGAGCTGGGGTTTGGGCAGAGTCTGGCTGACATAACACAGGACAAGTAAATCTCCATTCCTCCGTATCGATCTGCTGCTTGGAGAGATCGTCCTGTGCACAGCACCTTCAGTGTCCATAAACGGCTTTCAGAAAAGGGCAATGAAGTTTAGTATTTGTCCTAAATTTAGTCCTAAATTGAGTGAATACAAATGTTTTAAAGTTAGGATTCATCAGGTTGGTCTCTCCAACAACACTCTGGAAATATGCATTATTGAACTTGTTATTTAATTGAAGAACATTCATTCTGTTGTCCTCAGGAAGAGCCTTTTGTGATGGTGGCTGAGAACATCCTTGGACAGCCCAAGCGCTACAAAGGGTTCTCCATAGATGTCCTGGATGCACTGGCCAAGGCTCTGGGCTTCAAATATGAGATTTACCAGGCCCCCGACGGCAGGTATGGTCACCAGCTCCATAACACCTCCTGGAACGGGATGATCGGGGAGCTCATCAGTAAGGTAGGTCCCCAAAGCAGGGCCACATGGAGGGGCATCCTAGCATGTGGGGTAATGTCGCAGCTTGGCCCATGATGCAGCTAGAACCGTGGGGCCAGCTCAACTGACCGCAGCCACCATTCTCCACTCACCAAGGCCGCTTTCCCCAAACTCCCCTGTGGTACCCAATTCTGCTCTCTGACCTTCCTGTTCCCTGGCTTGCTGTTTTCCCTCCCTGCCCATTGCTCTCACTCCTTCAAAGCCATCCCCTGGGCCTGCTCTGCAATATGCCCTTCAAGAGACCCACCCCCATATTCGGGCTGAGACAGGAACCCAGGGGGGTACTGGTGAGAGGTTGTTCTCCCATCCCTGGCAGACCACAGTGAGTGTGAACACGTGTGTGTGTGTGTGTGTGTGTGAGTGAATGAGCATGTGCGTGTGTCTGCATCATTCTGCACGGGTGGAATGGCCTCCCCAGCTGCTCACACTCATTTCAAATCGCCACTCTTCCTCCCTCCCACAGAATCTGCATCCTCATTGAAACACACGGCAGGAAGCCAACTCACCATGCCCTGTCCCTGTCCTTGTCCTCTCATGACCTCTGGGTCATTTCCCTATGATCGTTTATGATGGTGGCACCTGACTCAAACCCTCCCTCTCCAGTGCTGCTGCTGCCACCATTCTGACCATTTCTACCATCCCTA
>VBSM01003211.1:1031250-1043552 GCA_008086735.1 Cheirogaleus medius
ATTCACCCATTTTAGATGTACAGTGATTTTTAGTAAGTGTAGGAAGTTGTGCAACCGTCATCATAATCTAGGTTTAGAATATTTCCAGCACCCCACTGAGATCTCTCATTCCCATCTACGGTTAATGCTGTTCCCACCCCCAGCCCTGGGCAGCCATGAGTCTCTTCCTACAGAGTTGCTTTAGTGAACATTTCCTGTAAACGGAGTCATTCGAGATGTGGTCTCTTGTGTCTGGTTCTTCCTGTGTAGCATCTGTATTCGAGGCTCACCTTTTGCTTATATTTCTGTGCCTTTCTGATGCTGCATCCTTCCCTGCCCAAGTGCTCTCCGTGGTTAACCAGACAAACCCCTGTCCCCTTCATCCCTTGTGATTCCCTGTGTTCTTGCACCTAAACCCCAAATTGATTCTATTATCTTGACTCTGATGTCCAGGTTGCTGCATGCAATTAGAGAAGAAAATTACAAACCTGTCCAGATTGATGTAGAAAATATGTGAGGTCTCCAGTGTCAGCTGAACCTTCAATAGAGCCTGAGTCTCTTGTCCTTTGTTGGGCCTCTTCGCTACGTCTTGCGGAGACTATTTAAGTTTACCTCTCTCTTTGAACTACCTGATAATCTTCTATCCTTCTCAATTAAAAAACAGAAAAAGATTGCACTTCTATATCAGGGAAAGACATTGAGACTTCTGGGCATGAAATTCTACTTCTACTTCCTATGAAATTCACATCTACAGGCACCTGCACCCCCTCCAGAAGGGAGGGTCACCTTCCCTTCCCCATCAGCCTCTCCCACTGTCACAAGCCGGGCCCTCCACCTGTGTCATGAGTCAATTCCCTTGTGCCTCTTTTGGACCTTGCTGTATAAATTGATTTCCTTCCACCCTGTATTGTATACCTATCTTGCTCCACTAAATCTCTTTCTCAGCCTTTCAATATGTTCTAAACTGTCCTAATCCTAAAAATGATCCCAGAGGCTGGGTTTTTGAGAAGAGAGGCAAGAAGAGCAAGAGATGCTGATGTGGCAAGTATAAGAGGAGAGCTGTGATGTGGTCACCTGCAACATTTCTTTTCTCTTTACTCTAGATATGTTGTTGGATTTCAGTTCAGTACATCAGTCTATCTGCCCCTAGCCCATATATTAAACCTTACAAAATCCTTCTAAGTGTGTTTCCCCAATTTGAGCAGGTGGGTTGGATCAGTTGTCACAACTGATCATTCTAACGCAAACCTGGTTCTGCTGATGCCTCCTAATTGGGGTCCCAAGAGCCAAGATCAGGACGATGACTGTGCCCTTCAGTGCCCTTCTTGTGGTCGAAAGGGGACTCCCGGCCCCATTATTACCTGCCATCCACCCATCTAGGCATGACCCTCTTAACCTCATCCCATAGTCTAGATCCATGATAGTGGAGTCTGTGTTTTTATAGTAAAGCCCATTTTGGAAAGCAAAAGTTTGGGGAGATAATTTTGAGGTCACAGTATAGCATGTCCCGAGAGACTCTTTTTTATTTTATTCTATTTTTCTGAGACAGGATCTAGCTCTGTTGCCAGGGCTAGAGTGCAGTGGCGTCATTACAGCTCACTGCAACCTCAAACTCCTGAGCTTAAGTGATCCTCCTGCCTCCGCCTCCCAAAACAGCTGGTATTACAGATGCATGCCACCATACCTGGCTAATATTTTTTTTTAAATTATGTTGTAGAGATGGGGTCTCACTATTCCCCAGGCTGATCTCTAACTTCTGGCCTCAAGTGATCCTCCTACCTTGGCCTCCCAAAGTGCTAGGATTGCAGGCATGAGCCGTCACGCCTGGCCAGAGAGACTCTTGACAACATGGTTTTACTATAGGAAGAATGAACCCATGTGTCTGTAGGAAATGAGTTAAAGGTGGTGGAAGATAGAAATAGGTAGATGACCCCTTTGCTCTTGGATTATTTTACTCTCTGGCATAGAGGCTGCTTATAAAACCATCAGAGACTGATATGTTAATGAGATTCATGCAGTCATTACAATTCAACATCCAACTTCTGAAGTCTTTAAGAAAAGAGAGAGATGTTGTGGGCTAATGGAGTCTGGAGAGACTCTACTGGGCAAACGGAGTGTGTCTGTGGCCTTGATGTGTAGGAAGGATGCAGAGAGGCCCAGAAGAAGATAGAAGGGCCTTCATGGTGGCAGGCGGAGGGTAGGGAAAAGAGAAGAGGAAATTCAAGTTTGGTAGGGGGAACAGTAAGAAAATGAACAAAACTACAATTCATATAGGAATGGAGATGCTCTACTAGACACTTTCCTCCAGAAGAGCTTTCCAGGAGTGTTAGGGTTGGGGAGAAAAATCTGTAGGGTGATGGGAGGAGTAACAGACAGCTTAGCATTGGGTTTTCCTCATAGTATTCAGAGTCACATGGTGTCAGCTCTCAAATCCATTTCCTTGAACAGAACAGTTCGAAGGGCAGAGAGCAGACCTTGACCCAGGCTGGAACCCCGCAGGAAGCTGCGACTGCCGTAGCTGATGACGTGTTTGCCTTTCAGAGAGCAGACTTGGCCATCTCTGCCATCACCATCACCCCGGAGCGGGAGAGCGTCGTGGACTTCAGCAAGCGGTACATGGACTATTCCGTGGGGATTCTAATCAGGAAGCCCGAGGAGAAAATCAGCATCTTCTCCCTTTTCGCCCCATTTGATTTCGCCGTGTGGGCCTGCATCGCAGCGGCCATCCCTGTGGTTGGTGTGCTGATATTCGTGCTGAACAGGATACAGGCCGTGAGGGCTCAGGGTGCTGCCCAGCCCCGGCCGTCCGCGTCTGCCACCCTGCACAGCGCCATCTGGATCGTCTACGGAGCCTTCGTCCAGCAAGGTACCTTCCTGGTTTCCCGATGCTTGAATAGCACCAGCGGCCTGGAAGGCTTATCCATTGGCAAAGTTCTCAGATGCGTTTTACCAAAGTCATTTTACATGCAATCTTATCTAATCTCTAGGACAGCACTAATATCACGCTGCACCCAAATTCTCTCAGTAGTATCAGACAGAAATTAAATGAAACGACAACAAAGAACTCAACTTTAAATCCTGATTCTCCACTTTAGATAAAATTAACTTTGGAGTTTTGCTTTGCAACTTTCTTCCCTCCCACATCAGAGTGATTGCTATGTACATGAGATTGTCAAATGAAACTCTGAACCTTGCTTAAATTTGAAGACTTAATGGGGAAAAAATCACAATTGTGTTGCAGTCCTCTAAGCAGTACTCCAGCCATGCTTGAGATACAAACTCTGCTGCCTCTGAGAGGTCTGGATAGCTCTTCTATCTAGTGGTGAGTTACAGGGTTGTGCAATTTTGACTGGAAACAGTAAATTGCAAAGTTCCTAATGTGAGTCTTGGCCCTATTTGCACTGTGGCAAAAGCTTTGTGTAGTTATGTAAGGAGAATAGGCAGTAGGAAGCTGTCTTCTGCTATCATCTAAGGGACCAGGGAGAAATAACTTGCCTCAAAGAGGTAGCTTCTGACCCAAAGCCACATGCAATGATTTCTGAAAATCCTAGGGGAAAAAAGCTGTCTAGTGAGAGCTGAATATTAATAAAAGTGATATGGCACATCTCATTTCGAGGTTTAAAAGAAAGTTAGGGCTCCCTCCGGGTAGGAGGTAATTCTATATTTACAGAATTCCAAAGTCTATTTTACGTGAATCTGAGTCGCAGACCTACAAGTTCTTACTACTATGAGGTAGAATCTTCTAATCGTAAGATTTTGATATTCATAACTCTATCCATTGTGCATTAACAAACTTCATATAGCTAGAAGGCCAATCCTAACTTTTCCATATTTTGTGGTCCTCCGTCCCTTTCCAAGGTTGGTGGTTTTAGGACCCTTCCCAGAATTGGCACAGTCCCCCACACCAGCTGGCAGTCACTTCCTGGTCCCCAGCCCATCTCCAGTGGTGGCCTGTGTGCCTGGGCACAGGGTGGAGCGTCTCCGTGGGGATGGGAGAGCCGAGGCCTCCAGCCAATCTGCCTTGCCTGCCTCCTGCAGGTGGTGAATCGTCGGTGAACTCCGTGGCCATGCGCATCGTGATGGGCAGCTGGTGGCTCTTCACCCTCATCGTGTGCTCCTCCTACACCGCCAATCTCGCTGCCTTCCTCACAGTGTCCAGGATGGACAACCCCATAAGGTAAGCCTAGTTCTCCTTCTAGATCTGGAACCGTCAGCCCTGAGAGGCGTTAAAGAGGATACAAAGCTATCCAGGGCAGCCGTATGTTATGGAGAGAGCCCAGGGGGCAGAGACAGACTCAGATCCTGGATCTGCAAATTGATGATCTCTCAGAATCTTTAGTGCATGGAGAAGAGCTTCACTCCTGTTGTGTTTTATCTCTTTCATAATTACATAAATGTATAAATTCATTAAATAATATTTCTCTAAAATTGAAATGCTGCCTACAAAACTAATAAATCATGACATTAAAATTAAATTATATTTTCTCAGACATTTAAACATTGATTACAAACTCATTTAATAAAAATTTTATAAACATTTAGTTAAAATTAATTAAAACCAGAAGTCTAATGTATTTTTCCAATTTTCAAATAACTTAAAATGATTTTAAGAACATGCCAGTTATAGTAATGATTAGAAAACATATTTCACTTACATTTATAAAATTATTGAAACCAAAGACTAAAAATTGTCTTCATTTTTACAAAATGTTAAAATTATGGCATAATAGAGTGAGTTTAATGTAGAGAAGTGATGTTGGAAATGCCTTTATTTTATTATCAGATTCCCAAATTCAGTGTAAATTACAAAAGAACTTGAACAAAGTGAACGTGTGTTGGACATGTGGTTGCTGAAGTGGCCACAGGCGTGGATCTATTCTGTACTTCATTGGGTACATTACCGGCTTCAATATTAACTCTCACTTGAGCTCTCCTCATGGTTTCCTGAGGTCCTGCCTTTAGTGGCTTCTCCTTCAGTCCATCATGTTCACTATGATCATGTCGGTTCTTTTGGTCCACAGCTCTAATCAAGCCGTCCATACTCAACCAGCTTCTATGCTTCCCAACTGCCTATTTAAAAGAGTTCTAACTCTTTGACTAGGATTGAAGATTCAGTATAATATTATCTAGTATCTTTATTAAATTGACATTTTTATTGAGATAATTACAGATTTACATACAGTTATGAGAAATAACTCAGAGAAGTCTCCTGGGATCCTCTCCCAGTTTTCCTGAGGGTAACAATTTGCAGAGTTCTAGTATCATATCACAGCCAGGGTATTGACATTGATGCAGTTGATTTGTTTTATTCAGATTTCTCCCCTTGTGCTCATCTCTGTGTGTATGTATGTATGTAAGTGTGCACTTCATTCTATACAGTTTTGTCACATGTGGATTTGTGTCTGTCACCACAGTGAAGATACTGCACAGGTCCATACCACATGGGTCCCTTGCATTGCCCTCTTATAACCACCCCCACCTCCATCACCTTTCTTCCCCTGCCACCCTGTCCCCAAACCCTGGAGACCACTGATTATCCCCCATTTCTGAAATTTTGTCATTTCAAATATGTTACATAAATGGAATTGTATCTTTTGGCTTTGGCTTCTTTGCTAAGCACAATTCCTTCAAGATTCATCCAGGTCGTTGTGCATATCCACAGTTCATTGCTTTTTATGGATGAGTCGTATCCCAGGTACCCCAGGTTGTTTAACCATTTTTGCCCACTGCAGGATATCTGTGTTGTTTCCAGTTCTTGGCAATTATGGATAAAGCTGCTACTAACATTTGTGTGCACATTTTTGTATAAACATAAGCTTTCATTTACATGTGATAAATCCTCAGGAGTGCAATTGCTAGGACATGTGACAGTTGCCTATTGAGTTTTATAAGAAACTGCCAAACTACTTTCCAGAGTGACTGTACCATTTTATATTTGTGCTAGAGATGAAGGTATTATCCAGTTTTTCTGTGTCTTTGCCAACATTTGGTATTGTCACTATTTTTCATTTTACCATTCTGATAGGTATAGAGTGATATCATATTGTGGTTTTAATTTGCATTTCCCTAATGACTAATAATATCGGACACTTTTTCACATACTTATTTGCTATCTATCTATCCTCTTCAGTGAAATATCTGTTCTTATCTTTTGCCCATTTTCTAAATGGATTATTTGATTATTACTGTTGAGTTTTTAACATTCTTTATATATTTTAGATACTAGTTCTTTGTCAGATTTGTGGTCTACAAATATTCTTTCCCACTCTGTAGCTTGTCTTTTCAACCTCCTAACAGAGTCTTTTGCAGAGAAGAATTTTAAATTTTTGATGAGGTTCAATTTAGAAGCTTACTGTTTCATGGAGTATGCTTTTGATGCCAAGACTTTGCCTAGCCTGAGACCTTGAAGATTTTCCCTTGTTTTTTTTTCCCTAAAACATTTATAGTTTAAAATTTTACGTTTCAGTCTACAATCAACTTCGAGTTAATTTTTGTATAAACTTTGAGGTTTAGGGTTGAGCTCCCTATCACCATATTTTTGTCTGTGGATACACAATGGCTCCAGCACTATCTGTTGAAAAGACTGTCCTTCTTCCATTGACTACATATACATATGCTTATATACTATAATATATATATTATGAAATGATTATCACAGTCAAGCTAAGATGTCTTATCACCTCACATAGTTGTCACTGTTTTTTGTGTGTGATAAGAACAGTTAAGATATACTATCTTAGCAATTTCAAGTATATGATGCAGTATTATTAACTATCTAGATATACATTAGATCTCCAGAACTTATCCATCATACCTAACTGAAATTCCATACTCATTGACCAAAAGCTCCCCATTTACTCAACCCCACAGTCCCTGGCAAGCACCATTATACCCTCTGAGTTCAACTATTTTAGATTCCAAATACAAGTGAGATCATGCAGTATTTGTCTTTCTCTGCCTGGCTTATTTGACTTAACATGATGTCCAATAGATTTATCCATTTTACCACAAATGACAGAGTTTCCTTCTTTTTTAAGGCTGCATAATATTCTGTTGTATACACACACACACACACATATCCATCTATCTATCTCACATTTTCTTTATTCAATTATCTGTGGATGGAAACAGGTTGATTCCATATCTTGTTCATTGTGAATAATGCTTCAGTGAACATGGGAGTGCAGATATCTCTTCAAGATACTGATTTCATTTCCTTTGGATATATACCAAGAAGTGGGATTTCTGGATCATATGTTAGTTCTATATGTAAGTTTTTGAGAAGCTCCATACTATTATATTTTCCAAAATGGCTGTACCAATTTGCATTCCCACCAACAGTGTACAGGGTTCCCTTTTCTCCACATCCTTGACATCACTTATTCTCTTTTGTCTTTTTCATACTGGCCATTCTAACAGGTGTGAGGTGATACCTCATTGTGGTTTTGATTTGCATAACCCTGATGATTAGTGACGAACGTTTTTTCATATACCTGTTTGCCATTTGTATGTCTTGTTTTGAGAAATGTTATTCAGATCTTTTGCCCATTTTTAAATTCAGTTACGTGTTTTCTTGCTATTGAGTTGCTTGATTTCCTTATATATTTTGAATATCAACACATTATCAGATGTATGGTTGGTAAATATTTTCTCCCATTTTGTAGTTGTCTCTTCACTCTGTAGATTGTTTACTTTGCTGTGCATAGGACTTTTAGTTTGATGCAAACTCATTTGTCTATTTTGCTTTTGTTGCCTATGCTTTGGGGGGTCATATCCAAAAAATCATTGCCCAATGTTAAAAATCTTTCTTCTTCTGGAATTTTTACAGTTTCAGGTCTTATGTATAAGTGTTTAATTCATTTTGTGTTTATTTTTGTATATAGTGTGAAATAAAGGTCTATTTTCATTTTTTTCATGTGAACATTCAATTTTCCGAATACCATTCTTTGAAGATATTGTCTTCACTGTTGTATATTCTTGGCAAGTTTGTAAAAAATCAATTGACTGTAAATGCATGGATTTATTTCTTAGCTCTATTCTCGTCCACTGGGCTATATATCTGTTTATATGCCAATGCCATACTATTTTGATTACTATAGCTTTTAACTGTATTTTGAAATCGGGTAGTGTGATGCCTCCAGCTTTGTTCCTTTTGCTTAAGATTGCTTTGGGTATTCAGAGATCTTTTGTAGTCTCATAGCAACTTTAGGACTGTTTTTTCTATTTCTGTGAAAAATGTCATTAGAATGTTGGTAGTGGCTGCACTGAATCTGTAGGTTGTTTGGGGGTAGTATGAACATTTTAACAGTATTAATTTTTCCAATCCATGAACATGGGATATCTTTCCATTTATTTATATCTTCTTCAATTTCTTTCACCAATGTTTTATAGTTTTCAGCATGCGGAAAGATCATCTTTCACCTCCTTGGTTAAATTTATACCTAATAATTTAATTTGCATGCTAATTTAAATGGGATTTCTTTCTTGATTTATTTTCCAAATAGTTTGTTATTAGTGTATAGAAATGTACTCAATTTTTGTATGTTAATTTTGTATTCTACAAATTTACTGCAATCAGTTATTAGTTACTACACTTATTTGGTGAAGTGTTTAGGGTTTTCTATTTAGAAGATCATGTTATCTGCAGACACAGTTTTGCTTCTTCCTCTCTGATGTGAATGTCCTTTATTTCTTTTTATTGCCTAATTTCTCTGACTAGGACTACCAGTACAATATTGAATAGATGTAATGTATTTTGTCTTGTTCCTGATCTTGGAGGAAACGCTTTCAGCTTTTCAATATTTAACATGATGTTAGCTGTAGGCTTGTGATATATGGTGTTGAGTTACATGAATTCTATTTATAATTTGTTGTAAGTTTTATCATGAAAGAATATTGAATTTTTAAAAATGTACTTTTTCTGAATCTTTGAGATGAACATATAATTTTTATTCTTCAATCTGTTAATGTTATATATCATATTTATTGATTTGTATATGTTGAAACATCCTTGCATCCTATGGATAAATTCCATTTGATCATGGTATATGATCCTTTTAATGTGCTGTTGAATTTGGTTTGTTAGTATTTTGTTTAAGATTTGTGCATCTATTAATATGTTCATCAGGGATATTAGTCTGTAATTTTCTTTTCTTGTAGTGTGCTTGTCTGGCTTTGGTATCAGGGTAATGGTGGCCTCATAAAATGAGTTTGGAAGTGTTCCCTCCAATTTTTTGAAAGAGTTTGAGAAATATTGGGATTAATCTTTAAAAGTGTTTGGTAGAATTCACCAGTGAAGCCATCAGGTCCCGGGCTTCTCTCTCTCTCTCTCTCTCTCTCTCTCTCTCTCTCTCTCTCTCTCTCTTTTAAGACAGGCTGCTAAAGTTTATTATAGCAAAGGATATTAAACAAGACCAGCAGAAAACAAAGATAGGTATAAGCAGAGTGCAGAGAGGCACGATCCTCCAAATGCTTCCTGGGTGAAGGTTACATGCATGCCCTTTCTCTACAAATGCAAGCTGCAGAGATGAGACACTTATGAGATGCTTCTATCCAAGGAAGCCTATCATTCACTGATATTCATGCATATGAAGTCAGCTTTCATCCTGGGTGACTCTAAGCTGAGCCTTAGAGTCTTCAGTGATGAGTCTAGAGTTTCTAAAGGAAGCTGAACACGTAGGCACATCCCTGGCACATATGTACTATACAACCAGCCATGATGTGAACCTCTAGCCGGGTACCAGATACGTATCATAAGTCTTCATGTTTACTTTAAACTATGCTGCTAGTGTCTATTGCAGCCGCCCCAGTACCCTAGGTGCACAAAATAGCATCATTGATCAGTGACAGTGCGAGCATTCCAGTGTTTAGTTCTCTGACCAAAGCCACAGCTCCAGGTGTCCCCTGCGATAAGCAAGGATTCTTTGTTGGGAAGTTTTTGATTACTGATTCAATCTCCTTACTTACTATTGGTCTGTTCAGATTTTCTATTTCTTCAACATTTAATCTTGGAAGATTGTATGATTCTAGGAATTTACACATTTCTTCTAGGTTATTCAATTTTGTTGATGTGTAATTGTTCCTAGTAGTCTCTTATGACCCTTTGTATTTATTTCTATGATATCAGTTGTCTCCTCTTTTATTTAAAATTCTATTTATTTGAGCCTTTTCTTTTTTATCTTAGTCTAACTAAAGGTTCATAAATTTTGTTTATCCTTTCAAAAAGCTAATTCTTGGTTTCATTGATCTTTTCTATTGTTTTACTAGTTTCTATTTTATTTATTTCTGCTCTAATCTTTATTATTTCCTTCTTTCTGCTAACTTTGGGCTTAGTTTATTTTCCTTTTTTTAAGTTCCCTGAGGTATAAAGTTAGGTTGTTTATTAGAGATTTTTCTTTATTCTTAATGTAGTGTTTATCACTATTAACTTCTTTCTTAGAACTACCCTTGCTGCTAGTTTCATAGCATTGTGGATGGTAAAAATACTTGATATTATTTCAATCTTCTTAAATTTGTTAAACTCATTTTGTGGTCTACAATGTAGTCTATCCTAGAGAATGTTTCATGTGCGTTTGAAAATGTGGTGTATCCTGTGGCTGTCGGATGGAATGTTCTGTATATGTCTGTTAGGTCCATTTATTCTATAGTGTTGTTCAAGTGTATTCTTTACTTATTGATTTTTTTCTGTCTGGATGATCTATCCATTGTCGAATCCCCTACTATTCTTGTATTGCTGTTTGTCCCTTCAGTTTTGTTAACATTTGCTTAATATATTTATGTGTTATGATGTTGGGTGCACTTAGTGAATTGACTCTTTTACCGTTACATAATGATCTTCTTTATCTCTCATAACAGTTTTTGACTTAAAGTCTATTTTGTCTGACATAGGTCTAGCCACCTGTCTTCTCTTTTGGCTACCGTTTACATGGAATACCTTTGTCCATCCTTTTACTTTCAGTCTAGTTGTCTTTGAATCTACTACAGTGAGTCACTTGTGCACAACATATAGTTGGATCGTGTTTTTTAATCCATTCTGCTAATCTCTACGTTTAAATGGAGAGTTTAATCCATTTATATTTAGTTTAATTGCTGATAAGGAAGGACTTACTTTTACCATTTTGCTGTTTGATGTCTCTATGACTTATATCATCATTTTTGTTCCTCATTTTCTCCATTAGTGCCTTCTTCTGCATTAGAGTTAACCATTCTTTATATATATATATGTATATATATATATGAAGATTCCCTGAAAATTACAATTAACATCTTAATTTATAATAATTTATTTTGGATTAGTACTAACTTTAGTTTAATAACTTACAAAAACTGTGCTCCTATATAGTTCTGTTCCACCCACATCCAACTGCCAATTATTTTAATGACACTCTTGGATGTGTTCCTTTTTAGGAGGTAATTTTAATAATTCAAATTTATTCAATGGGTAGGCTTCTATATTTAGTTTTTTTTATTTATTATTATATTATTTTTTTATTAAAAAACTGTTATTTTTTATTTATTGATTAAACTTAATTTTTTAAAACAACTTTAGATATTATTAAAATACACATTTATTATTTTTAAAATTAATTTAAAGGGGTACTAATGTTTTTGTTACATGGAATGCTTTTGTAATGCTTCAGTCGGGGCTATAAGTATGTCCAACACCCAAATGTATTCACTGTACCTGATAGGTAGGTTTTTGCTCCTTCCCCACCCCCCTTGATTTCCAATGACTTTTACTTCCCTCTGTGCCCATGTGTTCCCATTGGCTAAATTCTTCATCTTGCAAAACTGAAAATCCATACCTATCAAGGAATAAATCTGCACCTACTGCCCACTTCCTCTAGACTCTGGAAACCACCATTCTATTTTCTGTCTCTATGCATTTGACTACTCTGGGTACCTCATTTAATTGGAATTATATTATCTTTGTCCTCTTATGATTGGCTTATTTTACTCAGCCTATCTTCAAGGTTCATCTGTGTTCTAGCCCTGCCATCCCCAACCCCCAGGCTGTGTACCAGAACAAGTCCATGACCTGTTAGGAACCAGGCCTCACAGCAGGAGGTGAGCAGCGGGTTTGCAAGAGAAGCTTCTTTTGTATTTACAGCTGCTCTGCTGCCCATGGCTGGCATCACTGCACAAGCTCCACCTCCTGTCAGATCAGCAGGGGCATTAGATTTTCATAGGAGGGCAAACCCTACTGTAAACTGTGCATGCAAGCGAACTACATCTGATGGCCTGATGATCTGAGTTGGAGCTGAGGCGGTAAAGCTAGCTCTGGGGAGTGGCTGCAAATACAGATTATCATTAGTAGAGAGGTT
>VBSM01003211.1:1045077-1058472 GCA_008086735.1 Cheirogaleus medius
CCCTATATCTTTATTGATCATGTCTTATTTTTCTATCCATTAAAAATGGGGTTAAAATACATACTTATTCTTAAATCCTTTAAAATACCTTCTTTATTTATTTTTATGTTTTCCTTTTCATTTTTTCTTTTGTATTTATGTATGTGTGTTTAATTTTTTTCTTATGTTTACCTCGAGGCTCGGGTATTTGATTTCCTCCCCGACCCTTTCTGTTGCTTCTTACTTTCAGACTACCTCACAGTTTGCACAGTTAATTGTGCTGCCTAAAGTTTAGATTGTCAGGGTCCAAACTGTTGTTCTGTCCATTAAGAAGTAATTAATCTCATCATGTCTCATTTTTATCATTAGAAGATACCTACTCACCTCACAGAAGATGTTAGGAGGACCGGAATACACAATACATGCTAAGCACACAAAGTGACATGGGGTGCATGAAAGCACCTGATATAATCACTTATTAATTTTTAAGTAAACTGAAAAGTTCACTTTTCATTTCAATGGTTCAGTTCAATTTATTTCATTTCTGTTCATTTCAATGGTTAATTCATTTATCAAAAGGATAAATATGCCTGCCTATAGGCTTTTGAATCCAATTTTTCTCTCTCATTTCTGTCAAGTTTTGCCTTATGTACTTTTGTAACCTACAACTTCATTAAAATTCTATCCTTTACCAATATAAAATTGTCATTTTCCAATTTAATACTGTATAACTTAAATCCTACTTTATTAAGTATTGGTAAAACTCATTTTGATTACTATTTTATATGTCACCCTGAAAAATATTTACCATATTTGAATCACTGTGCTTTAGGTATTTCTCTTATAATTAGCATGCATTAGCTTTCTAATCCAGTTTTATGAATCTTGTTTTTTAAAGAATATTTAACTGTTGACATTTATTAAAATATAATTATATTTGTTTTTCCGTCATGTCCACTAGTGCATTTTAAGTTGTTTTCATGCTGTTTAGCATTTTATTACCATTATTATTACTGTGGTCCTCCTCCCCCTCCACCAGAAGTTAAGTATTTTCTTTTACCCTCCAGAGGTTTCCTTTATGCTTAACAATACAAACACCTCTATTTCTCCTTTAGAATCAATAGTAAAACCATATATTCATATCTCTCCTTATGAGAGATAATGCTAAAATATCTCTTCCCTTTTTTCCACCTACTTAATAGTTTTTGTTCATAGAATTTCAGGCCCAATTTATTATGGTTCTTTCTTTTCTTAGTTATATCATTTATGTCTTTTCTAAGATATATTTGGCATTTACATTCTTTAGTTTTATTCTATCCATATTTTAGTCATTATTTGAATTGAATTCTATGTTCCAGTGGTTTTTCACTTGTTGAATGATTCTTTATGCTATGATTTAGCCATTGCTCATTTCTATATTTGGATGAATTTTTGATCAGCTAGGGTAGCTGTTTGAACAATACATCTAATAAGAGTAATATAATTTCTAAGACACAATATCTGAGAATCTTTTTTTAAATTGCCTTTACACATGAAATAAAACTTATTTGGGTATAACACTCTTGTGTCACAACTTTCTTCCTTAATATTCTGTAGAATCTGCTCCGTTGCCTTCTTCCCATGTGTAATACAGTGGGGCAGCATTCACCTATTCCTTCCCCTTCTTCTTTCCCTTCTTTTCTTCTCTCCTCACATTTTTTTCTCTTCTCCCCCTCTTTTTATTCTTTTCCTCTCCCTCCTCTCCTTTCTTTCTCCTCCCTCTTCCTCTACTTTATTTCTTTCTCCTCCTTTTCCTTCTCCTCCCCATCTTCCTCTCTCTATTTCTCTTTCTCTTCACCTTCCTCATTCTCTTCTTTTACTTCTCCTATTTCTCCTCCCCTTCTTCCTTCACACTTCCCTCCTCCCTGTTTTCTCCTCTTCCTTCTCTACCTCCCCTGCTTTTCTACCTTTTTCCTTATCTCCCTTCTCCCCCTACTTCTCCCTCATCCTGTTACTTTTTCTTTTTCTTCCCTTTTTGTTCTCTGTTTCCCCTTATTTTTCCCCTATTCCTTTTCCACTTCTCCTTTCTTGTGCTTACTCCTTTGTAATTAACATTACTAATGTCTTTTAATTTAAAAACTTCCACCAACATTTATTAAGGAGTTGGTCTATGTGCCATTAATTATGCTTAGAATTCTGTGAGGCCCTCTCATATGCAAAAAGAAACTTGTACCTTAGCTCAGTAATTTTGTCATCTGTCAAATCTTTCCTTATTATTTATATCCCATTGTCCTTATCTTGTTTCCAGGAACATTAGATTTTCATATGTTGATACGATGAGTCCTCCATATCTATTGTGCACTTAGATAAGTTTCAATCCATCTCCCTTTTCCTATTCATTCTGGGACAGTTCCTCAGTTCATCTTCCACATTTCTGATTAGATTTTCTTTAGTTTTCATATGCCTTTCTGCAATGTTAATGGCTATATAAATTCTACTTGCATATTTTTATTTTCCTTTTATCTTTTTTTCCTCTCACTCTGCTAATATTTCTTTTATTCCTCAGCCAGTGTTTTATGGATTGTATTTTTTAGTTTTGGTATGAAGAGTCCTTTCTGTAGTGAATTACACCTACAGAAAAACCAATCTATTTAAAATTTCAACCTCATTTCCCTTAGCACATGTTTTCAACAATGCATTTTGCAGTATCTTTAATGCAGTATCATATAAACATATTTATGTATTATTTCTTTCACACTGAAGACTTTCTTTATGCTTCTGCGTTGTTTTTGTTGTTTATTTTACTTTCTTGAACATGGAGAACTCTTTTCATGAACAGGTAAACAGGTTCTCTTTGGATCTCCTACTATTACAATTAGCTGCAGTTAGAATCATCCTCTCAAATCTTAACACAGGCTTGTGAGTGCAGGTGGGGACTGTGATGTAAATTACCATCACCATACTGCACCTTATTGGGAAAGTTTCTCTTTTGAGCTTTTTACTCCAATGACAAAGTTTCTGTTTCCAGCATTCTTACTCATACAGTCCCTACAGCAGTAAAAAAAAAAGCCACAGTATGGCTTTTTGTAACCTTTTTTCCCCCTGGCATTACTATTCTTTGCTATTTACTGACAAATTACTATTTGTCAGAGACAGATGCCAGTGAACTGTGGTTTCTGCATACTGTACCCTGCAGAGCGGAGAGGGGCCTGGGTGCTTTACTTTGTTGTTACTTTCAGCTTCTTTGTCTCTGTAGATACAAAAGGAAATCCACTGAGACATGCTTTTTCAAAGAAAGATGAATTTGAGTCTCCCATTGCTATCTTCCATTAATTTTATTTCCTCACTTCTAGAAATCTCCCGGAGAGTCTGATAAGTGAGTAGTATCCTTTCCTGGTTCATGATACATGATTCACCATAATTTAAAAAATTGCCTGGTCATTCAGTGGGTATCTAGAAAGGTTAATGATGAATATCTGTTTTCTCTTTATAAACATCTTTATTATTAAAAATCTAAATAATCTTCAACCTATAAATTTTCAAACTAACATAAAACCATTCAATAATGATTGCAATCTACCCAGTCCATGTAAATGTTCATAGTTACTGTCTTTGTCTCTGAAACCTATAAATTCCTTAAAAGACATATAAAATGGTAGTGTCCAAGATAGACTTAAATATTCCAGAGAATAGGGATGTACTTATCAATTACTTCAAGTAACTTTTACCTTTTTCATTTGGAGTGGGTTTGAGGTACATTCATTGAAGAGGGCATATATTGTTTTTGTTTCACTAAAAAGTCTCAAAATGCTGTAATTACTTTCATCTCCATTACAATTACTAATACATGTTTGTCTGTTATAATGGTGACAGCAGATTCATCTGAAAAAGGTGGCGTTGGCAAGTAGTTGGACACTACAGGCACTTTATTTCATCAGTGCCTTTATTTAGGAAGTATTTTGGTTAAAAAAAAAACCTACCTATCAGGTACAATGAGCACTATTTGGGTGATGGGCACACTAATGCTCCTGAATTAAGCATTATAAAAGCTATCCATGTAACAAAAATATTTGTACCCTGTTAATGTTTTGAAATAAAAAAAAAAAAATCCTGTGCGAACAGCATCCTACATTCAGAAGGATCACATTTGGCCTAGAGGCTCATGTTGGAAGGCAGGGGCACAGTGGCACAACTCAGAGAGACAGCGAGGTGTAGTGGTCATGCTCATAGACATTGCGGCTTAACTGCCTGGGTTCAGATCCTCTCTCCCCACTTATTAGCTGTGTGCTTTTAGGAAAATCACCTAACCTCTCTGTATTTCCCTTTTTTCATCTGTGCATAGGGGTGCTAAGAATAGCATCGATCTCACAGGGTTATTAGGGAGGGGGTGGGGAATAGCCAACATATGTTAGAGCTCACAAAGTTACCTGGCACATAGCAATGGCCACATAAATGTTAGATGCTATTGTTGTTGTTCGTTATGGTTGTTAACAAGGAACAGCTAGTCAGAGGAACAGCTTTGAGGTTTGGAGTCCTGGACTGAGGAGAGGAAGCGTGATTGGGAGATGTGGGAGAGAAGATGGCAGTCTCGGAGTTAGGCAGGTCCATTTTGCAATTATCAGCAATTGGCTACATGGCATTAGTCACTGACCATTCTGATATTTAGTTTCTGTCTCTGTAAAATAGAGAGGTTGGTGTAAAATAGCAATTTAAGATTGTGTTCATCTATTCACTGGAAACATCAGATTTGTAAATTAAAATGAGCAAATGCTTCCTACAGATAAATTTTTGTGCTAAGCTAAGGAAAGACAGGCAATCTATAATGAAAGTTTTGTCTTGTGCCCACAAATCCACACAGTTTCATAGGAGAAAATAAAAAGACTGAATTCACCAGAAGCCTAATTTATCCCAAGATAGTTTTTCTTCTAATCATCTTGATGTAAAGAAATAATCTTTATTCACACAAAATTTGCTGTAAACTTTTGATTTTAAATGTTGTATCATTATTTGTAATAGTCTTATGATAAACTGAAAATCTAGATGACTTTGGATTTGGTGATCACTTCTTCGATACAAGACCAAAAGCATGATCCATAAAAGAAAAAAATGATTAGGTTGAGATTTATTAAAATTTAAAACTTCTGTGACAGACATTGTTAAGGGAATTAGAAGATGAGTCACAGATTGGGAGAAAATCATTGCAAAACACATATAAGATAAATAACCAGCATTCAAAATATGCAAAGAACTCTGAACAGTCAACAATAAGAAAACAAATATACCATTTGAAAAATGGGTAAAAGATCTAAACAGACACCTCAGCAAAGATTTACAGATGGCAAACAAGTATATGAAAAGATCCTCAGCACCATATGTCATTAGAGAAATGCCAGTTAAAACAACATTGGAATACTACTCCACACCTATTAGAATGGCCACTCCAAGACACTGACACTAACCGCCAAATGTTGGTGAGGATGTGAGAAGCAACAGGAGCTCTCATTCATTCTTGGTGATACAACACTTTGGAAGACAGTTTGGCAGTTTTTACAAAACCGAATATATTCTTAACATATGATCTAGCAATTGCACTTATTGCTACTTACCCAAATGAGTGAAAAACATATCCACACAAAAACCTGTTTATAGCATCTTTATTCATAACTTTCAAAATTTGGAAGCAACCAAGAGGTACTTCAATAGGTGAATGGAGGCCAGGTGTGGTGGCTCATGCCTGTGATTCCAGCATTCTGGGAGGCTGAGGCAGGAGAATTGCTTGAGGCCAGAAGTTTGAGCCTGGACAACATAGCAAGACTCCATTTCTACAAAAAATGAAATAAAGAATTAGCTGGGCTTGGTGGTGTGTCTCAGATACTTGGAAGGCTGGGGCAGGAGGGTGGCTTGAGTCCAGGAGTTTGAGGCTATAGTGAGCTGTGATCATTTCACTGCACTCCAGTCCGGGTAAGAGAGTTAGACCCTGTCTCTTAAAAAAAAAAAGGTAGATTAATGGACAAATCAACTGTGGTACATCCAGACTATGGAATATTATTCAATGCTGAAAAGATATGAGCTATCAAAATTCAAAAGAACATGATGAAAACTTAAATGCATATTGAAAAGTGAATGGTTTATGATAAATAGAAATATATATAGGTTTTAATAACTCCTATGTCAAGGCTTTAAAAGATGTATTTGTGGATAAATTGGGGAGAATGTGAACGATGGATCGATTGCTCTTTGGAGACTGAGAGTAAGTTCTGTTTACACATGGATCGTTGGCATTTTAGATGCGAGGATTCCATTTTTTAAAAGAATATATGGACAAAGACACTGAGCAGGAATTATAAGCAGTTGGATATGATGTGAATTTATCTCACATGCTTTGTCTTTTGGCAGCACAGGTGTTTTAAATTTTTTAATTTGGTGTTTTGAGTGGTGCTTACACTCTTCAGGTTGCCCTGAGTTTCATCTTTTTTTGTTTTTTTTGACATCTGCTGGCTTCATACCCTCACACACTACCTCACACCATCCAACCATTCAAGTTTGTAACCTCTAACACAGAAGGCCTGAACGACTCTTGGCAGGTTAACATGCACTATAAATCCCTGCTATTCGAAGTGGGGCACATGAACCAACATTATTGATATGAATTAGAATCTTAGGCCTCATCTCAGATCTCCTGAATAAAAATTGTATGTAACTAGATCTACAAGTGATTTTAATTTACAGTAAAGTTTGCAAAGCAGTGCCTCTGGTTAGAGAAGAAAAGATCTATAAAATTCTGATGGCCTGAAGTATTATCTAACAAAATATATTTTAACAGCCACATACCAGTTCCTGCCTTTAGGGCACCGCAGACTGGAAAGGAAGGTGGTTCAGAGTAGTGGTACTCATGAAAAAGATACTGTGTGAATTCCTCTGCATGCCATGATGGAGTAACATGTATGGAACTAAACTTCCCATCATTACCAACTATTAAAACTGGAATTTATTGCTCAATATCTCTAATCATCAGGGAAACACAAATCCAAACCACAATGAGATATCATGTAACTCCAGTGAGAATGGCTTATATCAAAAAGTCCCCAAACAACAAATGCTGGTGTGGATGTGGAGAGATAGGAACACTCTTACACTGCTGGTGGGACTGCATATTAGTACAACTTCTGTGGAAAGTAATTTGGAGATAACTCAAAGAACTAAAGATAGAACTACCATTTGATCCAGCAATCTCACTACTAGGCATCTACCCAAAGGAAAAAAAGACATTTTACAGTAAAGACATCTGCACTCGAATGTTTATGGCAGCACAATTCACAATTGCAAAGATATGGAAACAACCCAAGTGCCCATCAATATGTGAGTGGATTAATAAAATGTAGTATATGTATGCCATGGAATACTACTCAACCATGAAAAACAATGGTGAACTAGCACCTTTTATATTATCTTGGGTCGAGCTAGACCCTATCCTTCCAAGTGAAATATCCCAAGAATGGAAAAACAAGCACCACATGTACTTCCCATCAAATTGGTACTAACTGATCAACACATAGGTGCTCACATGAAAGTAATATTCATCGGGTGCCGGGCCGGTGGGAGGGGGGTGTTGTGTGGGGGGGTAAACCCACAACTAATGGGCTGTGGAGCTCACTGTATGGGGGATGGGCATGCTTGTAGCTCTGGCTTGGGCTAGGCAAAGGCATTATATATATGTAACCAAAATTTTGTACCTCCATAATATTCTGAAATTAAAAAAACAAAAGAAAAGAAATAAATTGGAAAAAAAGATAAAAACTGGAAAAATATTCTATGTACAAGCATTTTAAACACAAAAAATCACAGATGGATTGAGAGGGAAGGAAAAGTTATACCATGCAAACAGTAGGCATAAGGAAGCTGGTGAGGCTATGCTAATACCAGACGGAGTGGACTGTATACCACAGAGTATTATAGGGGTAAAGAGGGGTCGTTGCATAATGGCAAAAGAAGCAATTTCACCAGAAAGATACCACTTCTAAATACATAGGCTTCTAATAACGGGGCATCAAAGTTTATGAGGTGAAATCTGACAAATCTAATGTGAAAATGGAAAAATCTAAAATTTTAACTTTATTCTCTTAGATGCTGACATAACAAGTAAACAAAAAGCCATTAAGGCTAGGGAAGAGCTAAATAATGCTATCAGCTAACTTGACATAATTGGCATTTATGGAACAAACACTATACCCCAAAATTGCAGAATGCACATTTTTTAAGTATATGCAAAACATTCACCAAGAAAAACAATTTGTTGAGCCATTGAGTTAAATCTCAATAAATTTCAAAAGAGCAAAATCATATAGAGTAGGTTCTATGACTACAATTAAGTTAAATTAGAAATGAATAAAAATAAACAATCTAGAAAATCCACAGTAAAATTTAAATACAGAATTCAGGTAAAATGTTTCTAAAGCATTAGCTAAATACTATTAATAAGTATTTAGAAAAAGCATTAGTTAATTTTTAAATATTTAGCTAATACAGCTAAAATCACGCTTAAAGGAAAGTTTATAGCTTTAAATGCCTATATTAGAAACAAAAAATTGTTTGCTTAAATTCAAGATTCTTGGTTTCCCCCTTAAGAAGAAAAAAAATAAGAATAAGCCTAACTCAATAATCTGAAAGAAAGAAATAGACTATATACAACAATACAGAAAATTAGCAAAGTTACAGGTTGATTATTTGATAAGTTTAATAAAGTTAATAAACTCTAAGAAGACTAATAAAGAAAAATAAATGAGAGAAAACTGAAATTACCAATATCAGGAATGAAAGTAGGGATTTTACTACATACTTTTTAAACATTAAAAGGTTAATAAGACAATACTATAAACAACTATATACCAATAAATGCAACAACTTAGAGGAAATGGACAAATTTCTTCAAAATCAAGATCCTGGGTTTGTAAGCACTTTGCCACCTGTGAAATTTCAGGTCCAGATGGCTTAACTAGTTAGTTCTGCCCAACATTCGAAGAAATAATACCAATCACAAACTCTTTTATAAAATAGAGGAGAAAATGCTTGTTTTAATACATTTAATAAAACTGGAGTAACCCTGATTCCAAAAGCATAAAACGATAATACAAGAAAAGAAAATTAGAGACTGATATCCTCCATGAATTTACATGTAAAAAACCTCTATAAAGTATTAACAGATTAAATCCAGCAATATATAAAAAAGATAACACATTATGTTCGAGTGAAGTTTATTGCTGAGAACCAATCAGTGTAATTCACCACATTAACAAAATAGTGGAGAACAGTCATGTGATCATCTCCATTGATGCAGAAAAGCGTCTAACAAACTTCAGCATCTATTCAAGATTAAAAATAAATAATCAAAAAGAAATAAAAAGAAACTCTCTCAACTTGATAAAGTGAATAAACTGAGAACTGCCTACTAATAATATACTTATGGATGAAATCTTGACTGTTGCCCCCCCATGCACCCCCCAAGGTCAGGAATGGCATTGTGGCAGAGGTCCTTGCCTGAACAACAAGCAAGGAAAGTAATGAAAGACAGACTGACTTGAAAGGAAGAAAGTAAAACTGTAGTTCATGGTGACATAATGGTCTTTGTAGAAAATCGTTAACAACCTTCTAATAAAATTAAATCTAATAAATAAATCTTCATAAGTTGCAGGAAACAATGTCACTGTACAAGAAACAATTGTATTTTTAAATACTACCAACAGCTGGAAAACAAAAATAAAAACCCAATAATTACAATAACATCAAAAGCATACAATTCTTAGGAATCCATTTAAAAACATGTGTAACGATTAATTTAATTGATTAATTAAATATGTGTAAAAACTATAAAATGTTGCTGAGAAAAATTGAAGAAGATCTAAATAAATGGAGAGCTATCCAATATTCATAGATTGGAAAACTAAATATTGTTGAGATGGCAAATCTCTCTAATTGAGCTATAGATTCAGTGCAATCCCTATCAAAATGTTGGCAGACATTTTTTAGAAAATAGAAATAACAAGATTATTCAAAAATTTATATGTAAATGCAAAGGATCTAGAATAGAGAAAATAATTTTTAAAAAGAAGAACAAAGTTGGAAAACAAACACTGTCTGAATTCAAGACTTTCTGTATAGTAATGGGGGCATTCTCCATGCCCTGTCTCTAGGTTTATCTAATCTCATGTCCCGGTGCTTTTGTTTCTCTGGCGCGTGTCTGTTCCTTGAACATCATGGGTAATTTCCTGCTCTGTGGCCTCCACATAAGTCAGTCCATATTTTTGAAACACTCTTTTCTCTCTCTACTTTTCACCTAGCCAACTCTGACTCATCCTACAAGTCTCTGCTCAAATGTCACCTCCTTAGAATGGCCTTTTTGGATACATCTCAATTGAAATCATCCTTCTCTATTTTTCTCTTATGTAAGCCCTAGTGCTTTTATTTCTTAGCAGTTTTTATAGTGTGCAACTGTGTAGTGTATTTATATGCTTGCTTTTTGTTTAATATGCACTCATACCTCTAGATAATAAACTTCATGGATCTAGGGACAGGGACTGAGTTTGTTTTCTCCTTGTATACACAATGCCTGACACAGTGCATATGCCTTATAGGTATATTAATTGGATAAATTAATTACTGAAGGCAGACTTGTACTTTTTGGTCTATATAGAGGAATTAAGGACTTTGGGTAGGATAGTTCAAGATTAAGTTTAGCTCAGAGGGAAAATATAAACTCTGTTCTTGGCTTCAGAACTGTCTAAAGTTGAGTAAACACCCTTGAGAGGTGATAAATTCCACATCCCTGAGGTATGTCTGCAGTAGCTGGGAAATCATGAAAGTCTCTTGTAAACTCTGAAGTCATGTATCCTGTGCTCCCTATTCCTTGGGCCACGTGCCATTTATAGCTCTGCATGTAAGGAGGAGCTGGAATTGGTTTTTTGGTTTGTCTTTGGTTTTTCCTATTTATTAATTATTTATTTTTAGCTTGAGGACAAATGCTTATGTCAGGTATACACATCAGTGTCCTGCTGGGGAAAGTGTTGACAGGACGCCTTTTTCTAAAGGTCAAATTGGAGATTTTCCACATCTTTTGATTTTTTTACTTTTCATTTTTCTATTGCTCCTGTATTCAGAGATCCATTAGAATTGGGTGAAATGCAGTCTGCAGTTTATGTACTGTTTCACATTTGAACAGTGAGATTCATGAATTGATAGCATGCACATTTTATAGCCGTGATAAGTCATCCATATGCACAACCTGGACGTAGAATTTGTATTCCTGTTCAGGCTTATGAATGCACATATATTGGTAAGAATTATATAAATCATGAAAGCTAGGTTCCTAGGGGGCAAGTGGGTTGTACAGCTCCTGCGATGGGTGCAGCCCACTTCTCTCACGTCACATGCAGCATCCCCTTGTCAAAGTAACATCAAATGCATTTAGTCCAGCCCTCTGCAGCAGATGCCGAGTTCTTATGGAAGTGTAGAGACAGCACTTCCAGTTCACTTTGCAACTGTGTTCAAAAGATTGCCCTCCCCTATGGCTAACCTAAAGTTGGAATGTTCAACATGCTGGGAAACCCCAAATGGGTATTTTTCCCACCTCCTATTTTTTTTAAAAATTGATAAACTTTATTTTTTTGAGAAGTTTTAGTTTTAGGTTTACAGAAAAATTCAGTGAGAAGTACAGAGTTCCCATATATCTATCTTTTCGTCCCCTCATTTTTCCCTATTATTAACATCTTAGTGTGGTGCACTTGTTATAGTTGATGAGCCAATATCGAAACATTATTATTAACTGACGGTGATGGTTTACTTAGCACTCACTCTCTGTGCTGTACATCCCATGGGTGTTGACAAATGTGTAACGATATGTACCCACTGTTATAGTATCGCACCTCATAGATACACTGTAAGGAAAGTCCCTGTGCTCCACCCATTCATCCTGCTCTCTCTCTTTCCAAATATTTTTTTAACTAAGCAGAAACTGGGATCATTCTAAATATCTACCTGCTCCATACTCCCCATAAGTATAGAGTCTATCCATTGCACCTCCCAAATCTCGCAAACACACATCATTTCTACATTCTGTGTCATACTCAGGCCCTGATGACCACTCGGTGTATTGCACTAGCCTCCTGACTTACCTATGTCCTTCTCTTTTCACTCCTTCAAATCTTTCTCCATATTGTCAGTAGAAAACTCTTTGTAAATAAATTCCGATACAGTCAGTCCTTGCGTGTAAACCTCCAGGGGTTCCCCTGATGCTCGGGTTGAGGTGGAGCTTTCCTAGCGTAGCATCTTCTCTGGTCCACGGCCACCTTGCCAGCCTCGCCGTTATAGCTACACGCACGATCCGCGATGCCTTGAGTGCCGAGCCTTGGGGAATATCTCAACCAACAGGTACTTCCTACACTTTGTTAGTTTAACAGTTTGAATTTTTCAGGATGCTGTTTTTGTTTTGTTTTGATATTTTTATCTTAAGATTTTCTTTTCCTTATTATTTTTCTATGGCACCTCCTACATAGAATGTCTTAAATTGAATGCTATCTGTTTATTTATTTGTTCTCTTTGTGTTTCTATCATTGAACCTATTAAATTGAATTTTATTGTTCATTTATAAGTTCTCTCTTTCATTAGACTGTGACTTCTTTTTGGGTAGAAACCACGTCCCGTTTGTATTAGGGTTCTCCATGCTAAGCAGAGGGCTTGACACTTAGCGCTTAGTGGAGGTTGAGTAAATTCATGAATGAATGGACAGCAGAGCTTGAGAGACTCAGGTCATCTAGAGTCAGTACTAAAGGATAGTAAAAATAGGCTTTGCAAGACGGGAAAAGAAAAGGGCAGGTGTGGAGAGCAAGTGGCACAAACGGAGCTGACGGGGGAACCAGGAGAAGCACCGCAGCTGTTAAGAATGAGCTGCCTCAAAAGCAGCTCGCTGCACAGTGTGATGTGGAACTATTGAAAAGGACACAGGGACAGCTGGAAGTGAGCACACCCAGCTGCAAGGGGACCCTTTTTCCAGAATCCTCTGAAGTGGAAACAAGGTGGTTTAGGTGACGTGGTCATGGCTTTTGGTATTTAGTAGCTGGGGACCCATCTATCTTTTAACAAGCCCTGGGCAAGTGTCTTGGAAAACAGCCAGAATATTTATGGCACATTTGGGGCTATGTGGAGCTGTTTATATTTTAAAAATGTGGTAAAGAAAATAATTTGTTGATAATGCAAGTAATGGGAAGTTTGGGAGAAAGAAATTTGAAATTTAATGTAGTAGATTTAATGTAGAAATAGAAGATGGAGCAGGGCATGACCTGACAGCTCAGCCTACAGGAAATCAGAGTCCCACGATTTCAGAAAAGGGAACACATTATGAGGTCCCAGGCTATGGTTCCAGAGAGGAAAGTCTTTTTTTTTTTTTTT
>VBSM01003211.1:1065524-1176195 GCA_008086735.1 Cheirogaleus medius
TCACTGCACGGAGAATTGTTTCTTTCACATTTACTTTGGTCAGCCTAACAGCCATTGTGACGAGGTGATTGCCTTTTCATGTTGAGTCTCCCAGGAATTCTGTGTGCTTCTTGGATTTAGATATCAAGATTTCTAGCCAGGCCTGGCATATTTTTCTCCAGTATTCCGTGGAATAAGTTTTCCAGCCTTTGTGAATACTCCTCTTCCCCTTCTGGAATCCCAATTAATCTGAGATTCGGTTTTTTAACATAATCTCACACTTTCTGTAAACTTTGGTCTTGTCTATTGTTTCTGTTTCCTTTCTTCCTCTGATTTGTTTAGAGTATAGACATAATCTTCAAGTTCTGAGATTCTTTCCTCTGCATGGTCCATCCTGGTCTTTAGGTTTTCCAATGTATTATGGATATCCTTGATTGTTTCCTTCATTGCCAGAATTTCTGTTTGGTTCTTCTGGTTAATCTCAATTTCCTTGGAGAATCTTTCATTCATTTCCTGTATAGTTTTTGTGGTTGCTCTATGTTGTGATTCTATTTTCTCTTCAATTCCATTTAGTTTTGTAGCAATCCATATTCTGAAATCTTCCTCTGTCAGTTTAGTCAAATCATGTAAGTTGGTGTCAGGCGATGCAGAATGAGTATTTTGCTTTGGAGGTGACTTTTCTCTCTGCTCCTTCATGTTTCCTGTTTACTTTCGCTGGTTCTTTCTCATCTGTTTGCTTTATCGAGGATCAGAGGCGACAGATTATGAGGTAAAATCTAGAATTCAGGAGGAATGATCCTTGGCAGATCCGGGAATATGTGCTCTGGACCTCTTCATGCTGACTTCAGGCACTTCCCTGGTTGTGTGGGTGTGGAGTTCGGTGAAGGAGAAGTTGTCCAGTTGTGGCACAAATCACACAGTCTCATTCGTCTAGCTGCTGAGCACGGCCAGCTTGCACTCCAATCCCCGCAGTACCACTCGGATTCTTGGAACTTCACGGCAAATCCACTGCGTCACTTTCCTCCTTTTCCCAGCACTGGTGCCCCTCGAAGCTTCCCTGTAATTTCTTGAAGCTGATCCTGTGGGAGAACTACCCCCTCAAGTGATTTAGGTCGCCTTCTTCACCTCCCAGTCTTGCCAGTACCTTGATCATGGACTTCTCAGCCTCTAGAACTTAGTAGGCTCCTTCCGAATATCCCTTCCGTGTCCTGGGCAATGTGAGACCTGGGTGCGCAGGATCTGGTCCGCAGGTCAGACCTCTGGGCCCCAGAGTTCAATCCCTGACCCCACCAGGGAGAGGTGTGCCAGTCCTAATTCCCCCACAGGGAGCCCCAGCTGGGTAGATGTCTCTCAGCCTCAGGGTCTGCCCCGTTCTCCCGGAATAACCAGGCCAGCAGCACTTGGGAGGGCTGGCAACTAGGGAGCTCCCTGTCTGAGTATCCCTCAGTCAGCTGTAGGGCCCCAAAAGGGAAGGTCCCATTCCCTGGAGATGCCTCTGGCTGGTGGCTATATTGTCTCTCTCAGCAGCTGCGGTAGGGACAGGGGAGGGGAGAGTGCAGCAATATGGCACCTGCCGCGCAGTCGGGTCTGTGCGCAGGGATGGGCCCCGAGGGTGTTGGGAGCCTAGTACCGCGTTCGCTACAAGCTTACTGCTCAGTGGCGGTGGCCGTCTCTGGACTGGTGTCCACAGGTCTCTCCAACTGTTGGGGAGCCCGCCAGTAGTCCGAGATGCAAGGGAGGGGGAAGTTAACCGCTCCACCTACCCTTGCCGCTGATCTCCAAACTACTTGCTCCGGAGGTCTCTCCTTCCAGTTCTCCTCCGCAACCTCCTCCTGTGGAGTCTCCCATAGTCTCCGGCACTCCTCCTTCCGACCCCCGTCCGATGTATGGTCGTTTGCTTGCTTCTTTCTTCTAATATCTTCTAGAAGCTGTCTTTTCTGCAGAGACACTCTGTGTGGCGGTGTTTCTAATCCGCCATCTTCCATATTCTACTTTTTAGAAGCAGTTCAGTTAAGTGTGGCCCACATTCAGGGTTGAAGAGATAAGTTTCACTTCTTGGAGGAGAAAGTAACTACATAAGTCATTTGTAATTCTTCTCTAAGAGTTTTATCTCTCTTCTCCCTGTGTATTTCTTGTTGTCATTTGTAACAGTATAGCCTCATGATTATTTTATTCTTCAAATTATAATCCAGTAGTACGATATTTCTTTTGTTGCTCCAATTGTTTTAGCTTCGGCCATCAGGAGCTCTTTTGGGCTGGCTCCTGAGTCCCTCTGGCACATCCCCATTCTCTTCTTCTTCTTCCTCCCTCTTCACTTCCTTGCCTCTTGGCACCGGAAGATGCTCCAAACCCATCTTGTCTATTTTGTGTTGCAGCCCTAGTGTCAACTGTCTCTCCAAGGAGCTTGGTTCCTGTTATTCAGATGGGTATTAGAATCCAAGACATGGGCTCTAGTCATGCTGGTTGCTGTGGGGCATCACAGCTTGTCACTCCTCTTGGAGGTTAGAGCAAGGAAGTAGCTGTGTGTATCTTAACCCATGAATACACATGTATCTATGATTGTTTCTTTATGCATATCTTTACTAAACTACACACAAATTCACACTATTGTCTCTGACTCCAATCCAGTACCATGTATTTCATTCTAGTTTTCTCCTCTTGCTTATCTGTAACTTCCTTCTGCAACAACCAGAAACCTGGATCCCACTAGCCACCGTCTGTTTACTTATTTGTTCAAACCTAGTGTATATGGACACCAATTTCGGAATAATAAACATCCTTTCATGAGAAACAAATTTACCAACTAGAACAATGCTTATGAACAGTTCCTTTTGTCTTTAGCCTTACAATTCCAGTGAAAACACTGTTTTCCGATGTTACTTAGGTTAGCTCATTTTCCCATGCCCCTTAGTTGTGATGTCATGAAGTTATACTATAGTTAGATTCCTGCGACACTGTCTACATTCCATCCTGGGTTCCCTTGAATTCTTGGCTGATTTTAAAAAATTTGTATATATGCATTAAAGTTCTCTCTTTGTGCTGTCTATGGGTTTTGACAATCACCACTGACTTCCACGATCTCCTAAATCACACAAGCAGGCTTTGCAGGTACCTGAGATGCTTTCTGTCTTCCTACTCTCCTCCAGTGATCCATTTGTTTCTCCCTGTGCACTATCATACTTTTGCACTTGTCTTGCTCATCTTTGTTTTTACTTTCCAGAGCTGCTTGGAAGCACTATTCTTTCATATTTATTAATATTTGAAAGTCAGCTTCTTAGATTTCACAAAAGCAAAATCACAAAATACTTGGGGATAATTGGCAACTTTATGACATGAGTTTTCCTATTCATGAACATAGTATATGTACCTTTCCGTTTAGGTTTTTTCTTCAGTAATGTTTTATATTGTTTTTTAAACATGTCTTGCATATCTTTTATTAGTTATATCACTACATATCATAGCATCTGTATTATCATGAATAGTACATTTTTTCTGCTACATTTTCTAAACACTGTTACTCTCCTCTCAAAATTATAGCCCTTCCCTCAGTACCGTGCTATTTAGTAATAAAGTGTGTGGGGATATCTCTAGGCTTCCTATTTCTGTCCCTTTCGTCTATTTAACCATCTTTGTAAAATACTACACTATTTTAAATCCTGTTACTTTTTAATAAGTCTGTTATATCCACTTCTCCACCTTCTCCTTCAAGAGTATTTTGGTTACTCTTCACTCTTTTCATTTCCATATAAATTTTTGGATCAGGGTCTTAAATTTTATAAAATATTACTGCAGGTAGTTTGATTGTGTTGAATTGTCAGATTAACTTGAAAAGAAATTATGTCTTTATAATATTGAATCTTCCAATCCATGTAAATGATAGCCTCTCCATTTACTTAAGCGTTATTTTTCTCAATTTATCTCAACAGTGTTTTTATTGGAAAGCCATAGACACCTTTTGTTGGGTTTATTACTAGGTGCTTGACATTTTAACAATATTTTAAATGCTATCTTATAAATTTTTGTTGTGTACCTTTATGTTGCTTATATAGAGAAATTGATTTTGTATATTGATTTTAAATCCAGTTATATTTCTGAGCAGCTTTTATTAATTCTAATAATTTAAGCATAAATTGTCTTGAAATTTATATGTATACAATCATATCATTTATGAAAAAATCAGAATTTTGTTTATTTGTTACATTCTTTATGGCTTTTTCCTCCCTCTTGTTGCATTAAAAAATACCTCCAGTACAATTTGAATAAAATCAATGTTAGAGGGTACTATGGACTGAATTGTGACCCCCCAAAATTTGTAGGTTGAAGCTATAATCCCCCAGTGTGGCAGGTATCTGGAGATAGGGTCTTTAGGAGGTAACTGAGACTAAATGAGGTCATAGGGTGGGGCCCTACTTTGAAAGGATTGCAGCCTTATAAGAAGAGAAAGAGAGAGAGCGAAATCTGTGCCTCCCCCCTCCCCATGTGAGGACACAGTGAAAAGGTGGTGGTCTGCAAGCCAGAGTGAGCCCTCCCCAGAACCTGACCCTGTGGGCACCCTGACCTTGGACTTCCAGCCTCCAGAACTGTAAGAAAACAAATTTCTGTTATAAGCCATCCAACCTATAGTATCTTGTTAGGGCAACCTGAGCTGACTAATAGAGTGGGCCTATTCATCTTGTTTCTTGCCTCAGAGGGAAATCTTTCAATGTTTTTCTATTTAGGATAATGTTTGATATTTTTCACAGATGTCCATTATTAAGTTAAGAAATTCCTTCATTCCTATGATGCTGAGGGTTTTTTTTCTTAAGATGAATAGATAATATATTTTATTAAGTGCTTTTTCTACATCTGTGAAAATGATCATAGTTTTTTCTACTTTAATATGCTAATATGGCAAATTACATTGACATTTCTAATGTTAAGCCAACTTTGCATTTCTTAAAGAAACCCAGTTAGGTTCCAATGTTTATCTTTTAAAAATATTGCTATATATTCATTTTCCTAATATTTTATTTAGGATTTTTACATCTACATTCATAAGTAAGTTTGGCTTGTAATTCTCCATTCTTCTAGTATTTCATCAAATTTTGTTATCAAAGTTATGCCAATTTCACAAATTATGTTAGGAGTATGTATATTTGTCAGATTAAGTCTAGGCTATGTTTGGTAACAAGTATAACAAAATGTCTTAGCACAATTCACTCTGGCTTATCACAGTCCAATATATTAATAGTTTAGGCAGCTTCTCTTGGAATAGGGGTGACTAAGAGATCCAGAATATGTATAATACATTTGTGAGGTTCCCACATGAAATGGGTAGTTTCTGAGGTTGTCATGGAAGGGGAAAGAATACATGGACTCAGGTGTTATGGCCTGGTCTGGAATTTTTATACATAATTTCTGCCCATATCCCATTAATTTGAATCCAGTCCCATGGCTCCAACCAAACTACCAGGGAGGCTGCAAATGTATGTAATATTCCTTTGTGTTTAGTGAGAGGAAATGTGTTTAACCACTTCGCTATGAGTGTCAACTATAGTCGACAGCCACAGATGAACGCGCACCGCCGAGCGTCAACTTTAGTCGACAGCCAAAAGCTTTTACTTTTACAGCTTTTATCTCTGCAGTTGCAGTGTGTACGTTCAGCTAATAAGTTACTATGAATCTGTGACCTTTTAACAAGTCCTTAGTAGGAGTTATTATAGTTATTTTCCTAAAGTTGCCTGTAAAGTAAAGCAAGCTTTCAGTGATTATAAGCTTTCCTCATCACACAAGAGCAAAACGTATTCGTCGTCAATGCACAGCACAAACTATCGTGCGGACTGTGAGTGCCGGCTGTGGGCAAGGTTTCGCGGCCGGTGAGGGTGGTACCGAAGTGGTTAAAGAGCATTTAAGCTCTTCATCACAGAGAAAATCTTCATTGTCTATCATCTGTAAGAGTTGTTGAAGAATGGAAAGATTTAGTTCTTAAATATTTGGTAGAACATTGCAGTGACGCTCCCAGGGCCAAAAGTTTTCAACGTGGGAAGGTTTCAAAATACGTATTTAGTTTCTTTAATACTTATAGGACTATTTCAGTTTTAAAAATTTTTTATGTCAGATTTTACTAGAGATCTTCAATGCAATTTTAAGTGTTTGTTCATAGTCAGTGAGCATGAAAAGCTAGAGTCACAAGGACTGTGTGGCAATTTTCTTTACCTCTGCTATTTCTAATGAGGAAAGGAGAAAACATGTTTGCTT
Organism: Cheirogaleus medius; assembly: GCA_008086735.1. Taxonomy (NCBI): domain Eukaryota; kingdom Metazoa; phylum Chordata; class Mammalia; order Primates; family Cheirogaleidae; genus Cheirogaleus; species Cheirogaleus medius. Next base: position 1,071,741 of record VBSM01003211.1, read on the forward strand.
TAGAGATGGTTTCATGATCTTTGTATGGTCCACAGGGCCATGTCGTAGCTCACCAGTCCTGAGGACACTGCCCATGTTCCACACCAAGTCTAGGAGCTCTAAAACAATATTATGAAGATTTGTTCATATTTTCTTTGTCAGACCAATACTTCCAAAAATTCCTCTGGTAAAGCCTAGAGATCTTCTCTTCAATTGGATTGGCATATTGTCGTTGAGAGAGACATGGAGCTCACCCTGTCTATTTTGACACTCAAAACATGTCTGTAGAAGGAGAAGATCACCTTTGCTCTTGTCCAGTGAAATTGCGTTTCTATTTTTTCTCTGCATGCCTACCACAAGCCTCTAGAACTTTCTAGAAAGGGAGGTCTCTCCCAGTGGGTAAGTTTCAGGCAGAGGTGGAAGGAAGGAAGCTCTGTTATAACTGTTGGGTATCTCGGGGTGGTGGTGAGCTGGGTGAAGGGCTATTGGCCTAGCCTGTTGCCATGGGAATCAGATATCACTTAAGTAACTGATTATAAAAAAATAAAAGGTTGCTCTGCCATACTGGCTGAATGAAGCAAACAGAGAAACAAAGCAGAAATGAATCATGAGGAGAAATGTAGGATGTTCCTCACATCCTTGGAAAGTGAAAACTGACCAAAATTGAAAGGCTGTCTAGCCATGAGTAATCTTCCCTGGGGAAGGGAGCCAGAAGGCGGATCTTCTTGCACATCTGAAGAGGCTTCTCAGAACAGGCAGGCTTGTGATTCTCTCCCAGCACCTACACCCTGGGAGCTTGGCTGTCCCACAGCACAGTGACTCAGCCCGCCCGACACTGTCCTGCAGAGGCCATCGCAGGCAGGAGACCAATGACCCACTGGGAGGTGCCTGAGGTCTCTGTCTCGCCTGTACGCCCCATTGGAAGTCACAGTTGTTAATTTATTTTCCCACCAGAAAATAAGCTCGCCTGTGTTTACGGGGAGGTGGAGAGAGTGGCAAAGTTCTTCCTATATTTTGCCATCCACAAGCAGGGGAGTGCTGGAGCCAGCTGGCGCGAACTCAGTGACATCACGTTGCCAGCTTAAACTGGCTATGGTGGGAGTGTTTATACCCTAGAAATCAGCAAACTCTGCAGCCCAGGGCATTTTATTCATTTACTTGCTTATTTTTGGAGAGCCTGTTGCTGAACATTCACCCAGCTGACCACAGACCACACTTGCTGTGCACATTGTGCTAGACTGTGGTGTCTTTCAGACACAGTCTCATGTCTTCTTCCCAGCTCTGGGAGGCGGGTTCTGTCTTATGCCCCTTTCACTGAGGAGGAAACAGTAGATCTGGGAAATGAGGACTTGCTCACAGCTACCTGACAGCTCTCCGAAGACCTGGTCCTGGGGCTTGTCTTGTGCCCATTCCTCATATAAGTGCATCGCCTGTTCCCTACATCCTCAAGGCCTTGCCTGGGACCCTTGTCCCTTGCTGCAGAGAAGCTGCTGGTTTTGAGAGGGCAAGTCTGCCTTTTCTGTTCCCATCATCCAGAATCTGCTGCCCTCTGCTGCTTCCCCCACTCAAGAATGCTCCAAGCCCCGGGAGAGGGGATGGGGTGGGGGTGGGGCTCTCCCGGTATTTGATGGTGCCTCAGCTCTGCCAGGGATTGCGCTGAGAGCACGTATTTGAATGAATTGCCTGGGGGCACCCGCCATTCATGCAACTCTGGTTGAACTTCTGTTCTGCGTAGACACAGTGCCTAGCACGTGTGGGCAGAGCAGGCCACACACTGTGCTCCTGGAAAGGGCCCTGTGTCAGGGAACTTGCTGTCTAACATGGGGAAAGAAGAAGAAACAGAAATGCCAGCGAACGGCCCAGAGCTACGTGTCAGGTGCGTGGGTCGAAGGCAGCGTGGAGGGAACAATTACCCTCAGCCGAGGCAGCAGGCGAGGCGCCGGGCCGTGAAGGAGGTGCAGATTTAGCAAGTCTCGGCGCACAGGGCATTCCAGGTAAAGCGGCAGAGCACGCCAGGTGAGACACTCTGCAGAAGTCTCAGGTTGTGGGGAAAGAAGCGAGTCCCTCCCCTGCAAATCAAAAGCCTAACTTTTCCAAACCTGTTTCTTTTCTTTCTTTCTTTGGTCCCCAAATAAAGAAAATACTAGTATTTGCTTCATGAGGGCTGTTTGGATTAGAAAAGAAAAATCGAATGCATTTTAAAATGTTGGTGCCGTGTTGGACACGAGGAGGTACAAGAGAACACATTCAGTGCTCCTGTGCTCTCTTCCTGGGCTCAGATTAGGGGGAGAACAAGCTCAGAGGGGCCCCGCTTGGACATGAGATTAGACCACGCCACAGGGGGCCTTGAGTACAAGATCAAGGGTTTGCACACTGAATGGCAGCTGAGTGAGCGTTTTGACCAGGAGATGGCTGTGATCATGGAGGCACATTTGGGAAATGAATTGTGTGAACAAGCTGGAGAGTGAAGCCGGAGACTCTGGGCTAGGGACGGGGTGAGGGTGTGGTCTCCAGGAGGCAGCCCAAGTGGAGGAGGCACCCGTGGAAGCAGATGAGGAGAGGGTGACCGCTGGAGTTTGGGTGCTGGTGGGATGTGGCCTGGAAAGGGGAGAGTTAAGGGTCCCAAGCTTGGCCTTGCTGGATCTGCCTGGGGCCTAGTTCCCTGGCCTCATTCTGCACCCTCTTTCCACTCCACACGCACTCACTCTAGCCTCATGTTTACCCTTCAGTATCCTCGAGAGCTCCAGGCCCTCCCTGGAGCAGCTGGGGGAGCAGTCTTGGGCACTGAAAGCAGGAGCGAGTTGGCAATGTAGGCCTGGCATGGCCGAGCGACAGTATATGCAGTGGAGCTTGAGCTGTCCTCCTGGGGCCACTGGACTCCTGTGACCACCGTGCTGACCCACTACCTCGCCCTAAGCCCATCACAGTCGTCACCTGCTCCAGCTCTCATGCCATGTCCTGTAGGGGGTGGGGCTGCCCTAGTGGCAGGCACTGGAGCGTGTTAACATCCCCACAGTGACTCTTACAGACACTTTGCCACTGGGTCCAGATGTTAGTTTGTGGACATTTTCTGCCTTGGCCCTATCACTAGATCCCCTTGTAGCTACTTCTTAGGTGGCAGGGTGGCATTTTCTCTGGCAACATTCTTGCCTCGCCTACTTCCTTACCCCAGCAGTCACACATTTTGCCAACACACCAGGGCTCCCTGCCTCTGCGTCCTATGTTATGCACCTTGGCCTTCTCCCTGATGGCCCTGCTCTCCTCTTCTCCAGGGCGCTGATGTCGGTGTCTGTCCCACAAGACTCAATTCAGTTGTGCCCTCTTTAAGAGGCCTTCACAGATCCCTTAGGGTTGGGTTGAGGAACAGCTGGAAACAGGCACCTGTTGGTCTGGGAAAAGGCAGGGCTGCTAAATCCAGAGCCTTCAGAGTCCCCTGCAAAGACATACGCTCATCATTGTGGACGTTAATGGGTTCCCAGTGGAGATGCTGTAGACTAAAACCCAGGAGGGCGTGGACAGGAGGCACATGGAAAGTAGGGCAGAAGAAGGTGAGGGAGGCCCGTGGTTAGGGAGGGGGGCAGAGGCCTGAGGAGCTGGGATGCTGTGGTGTCTGGGAGCAGGTCTTGCCGGATGCAGCAGAGGCAAGAATATAGTCTGGGGTTGGTATCAGAATCCCCTGGGCTTCTGGAACAAACCTCCCCACCACCACTGAGAATCACTGCCCTGACAGTCACAGGAGGAGGGTGTTCTACCCCTGGATGTGCCGGGGCATGCAAGGCTAGGAAGAGTACTGGATTGTATGACAAATTAAATCACCCGAATTGAGAGCCTGTTTTATGTCAGGTGTAGATTACCTATAATGATGCGTGTTAAGCAGCAGCGTGGGACTTAGCTGAGTGTAGTTCCCTCTCCTTTATCCATTGAGAAAGAAATTTAGCTGCATGCTAAGGGTGTAATTTAAATTTCAAGGCATATAAACCAAAGTCGAAGAAGTGGGGACGTATCATTATTGAGAGGAAGGGGAGAGAAGGCAGTAGCTTAGAGAGGTGATGGCGGCAGGGTTGGGGGAGGTGTCCAGGGAGAAGTGACTGTGTAGTTCCTATGTTAGAATGGGGCAGATCTTATCATCACAGCCAGACACAAGGTGAAGAGGGGCTGATGATGGGGCAAAGCCTCTAAAGCGACCACAGAAAATGAAAATAAGGTTGAGACTCCAGTGGTGAAGGGAACCAGGCATACATGTGCAGAGCCACCTGGGGCGTGAGACCTCTCCGCAGGCCACCAACCACAGAAAGAGCCAAGCATCAGCCCCTGTCTCTGGGCACTGGACCTTCTAGAAGTCTACTCTTCCCAGTTAACAATTTCTGTTCCTGGGCCTGAGAAAAGGCCACAGGGAAGCACAGCCTGGGGCCGTAATTCTCTTTGAATGTGTTTGAAGGCTAGAAGAGGAGAAAGTAGCTCATGTGTCCAGCCTTTGATCTTTTCCTTTAGGATATATTAAAAAATCACTTCTCCACTGAATCATGCCAGTTGAGGTTTTCTCCTGGGGCTCCTTGGCCAGTAAGGTGATCGCGGTATCTGGCAAGGCCCCACAGCACCCTCGGCTGAAGAGCTCCTCAGGGTTGGTTCCATTCTTCCCAGGAAGCCCACTCAGGCCTGGCACAGCTCGGCCAACTCAGAGCATGGGTGTGGGTACAGGGCGGAGTGCTGGCGGGGGAGAAATGGGATTCTTGACCTTTGAGTTCCCGGTAGCTAAAGAATAGAAACAGCGTTCTGCCTGCACGCGTCCTAGTTAAATCCTTTCTTCTGCAGACTCGAGTGCTCTCTTTGTGGCGGAGGAGACCCTGGCACCATCGCTCTCTCAGGCGTCTTCTGTTTTGTGTCTCAACGTACAGCTCTATCAACCCTCTTCTCTTTAATCTCACCAGACTAAATAGGGATCGTGTCTTTTCCCCATCATTGCTCCTGCTGGTCTTACTCCCTGGAAAGTTCTTTGTAGTTTATTTACCTTCAACGTTCTACTTTTCATCCACAGCTCAGTTCATAAACGCTTCCTAGGGGAGATGCAGGTTCAGACCCACAACTCCGTTCTCTCCAGGGAAGGCCCCATCCAGCTAAGGTTCCAGAAAAGTATTGAGAGTGAAGCTCTCAATAGAGTGGGGGGAAAATCATGTAGACTTTGCTACTCAAGTGGTGTGGGTTTGTATCTCCTCAGCTTTGCTTCCTTTGAGTTTTAGATAGGAATGTGAATCCCTTCTGCACAATGCTGCTGAAAGGTTAATAGAGACAGTTACATGAACCATGCACGCATCTAGCACATGATGGGTGCTCCATTAGAGTCACTGCCTTTTTCCTTTCCCTCTTCTCAATTCCCCATTCTTGCTGTATCCAAGAACTTACTGAGCTCCGATCCCCACTCCCCCCTCAACTGAATCACAGGGATGACTCGTGCCAGCCCACTCCCCTGCTTGCTGGCCACTTAGGGCTGGGCACGCTGGCTGGGTGGCCTTTCTCGGCCTTCCAGCAACCATCACACCTGGACTCTGGTCTTATTAAAACTTACCTTCCCTAGTCCCACTTTATCTCCTGTCGTGCTGAACACTATGGCACTTGAGATTTTGTTTTTAAAATAGATTCCAGGTTTAGCACTTAAGAGGCTCTGGCTGTTTCAGGGGCCAGATTGCCCGAACTGAGTTTATCAGAGATCTGTCATGCATTCCAAACTCATCAGGCAGCCTAGAATCTGCAGTCCAAACACAGGGGCTGATAAATTGGTGTCTCAGCTCAGATGAAAACAACAGCCACCATGGTTTCGGATTTTCTCCTAAGGCTTTATTTATTTTGTTCCTTCCCCAGAGGTAAAATGATGGTTCTGGTAGCTCTGCCTGCCATTAACTAATGGTGAACACAGTGACTAATTGTGCTTGAATCTGTTGAGCAAATGAAATTAACTGTCCTTGCAGAGACTGGCTCCTGAGGACTTGAGGGAGAACAGAATTGCAGGCATGCAAAGAACCAAGCACATGAAAATGTGGAGCTTTGTCAATCAAGTCAGACCTCCAGGATTTAATGGGTACTATGACATGCTCAGTTCTGTGCCTCATAGCTTTCTGTGCTCCCAGCTTCCAGCGGCCAGCCTAGGGCTAGCAGAGGCTCGGTTGGAAGCTACATCTCCATGTGGTGTGTTTGACCACAAAGCTCCAGGCCTTTTCCTCTGGGGGGATTCCTGCAGGCGGAACCTGAACTGAGGATTCTTGCACGGTTTATTGGGTGGAGGGGGGACTCTCAAAAGAAGCAGAATGAGGGAATAGGATAAGGCAGGGAAAAAATGCTAAGCAAGAATGTGGTGTCAGCTGGAAACTATAATAGCTCCAGCCTGCTCCCACAAGAGCTCCAGAGCTCAAGTTGTGTCAAAGAGTTGGTCCTACCCTCAGGGAAGGGATCTGCCTTAACATTCCCTTTCATTCAGTGGTTGACTGCGGGCTGCCTCTTGCGGAAGAGATGAGTGGGGGGGTCATTTCTGGGGGTGGCTGCCCTCAGTGGAGGGCAAGTCTCCTGCACCATCAGTGGTCAACACTCACAGGGCACATCCATGCAGAAAGGGCTGCAGGCTGGGCACCAGCAGTATCCCCTGCAGGTTGGGCTCACCTCTCCTCCTCCTGCTGGGGCTGATCCCTGGGGCACTGCACAGCCTTTCTAGTGACAATCACTTGGTCACGGGCAGGACAAGAGGCAGAATTTTCCAAATGCCCTTTAACAAGCCCAGATTCTGAACTCGGCCTGACTACAGTCTTCAGTTCCCCATCGTAGCTTCACACTCAGGTCCGGGCCTCCACCGGATGCTTAGCACACTCACAGTGCATCCCTGCGGTTCCTGCATGGACTCCACCCTGGCCCCTGACTTTGCCTAACAGGTGAGAACCACACCTGTCCTTCTCCTGAACAACTGAAGCTGATGCCTCCAGTTTCGTTTGTTGATTTAATGTCATACCAAGCTCTGTGGCACTTCTGTACCAGGGGCCCCGCTGGACGCCGGAAGGGCCCTATTCGTCTCCCTGAAGTTTGGACGTGGAGCTCGTTGCGTTTATGGGCTCCCTCTATGTGAGAGAGACAAAGATGGGAAGAGAGGTAGGGGCTCATTGTCCACCATATAAACGCCTTTTAAGTAGCCTACTTTGTCATTTTCTCAGACATCTTCCTTAAGGAACTTGTGACAAAGTCTGCAGGGTTGGATCAGGGAACCCCCTCAAGTGACACACACACACACACAAACAATGTCATTCCTCAGAGCAGCCTTCCCCACCGACGGTCGTCCTGGGTATTAAAGGTGGCTTCCAGGTAGGTCGAGGCACAGAAGGGGGTGCCAGGTCCGGATCCACGCGAGGACAGGAGCAGGCGTGCTCCCCTCGACAGTCTGGCCTAAAGCTGGGTCACATCAGCACCCACGGAGCAGGGCAAGCTGTGAGGAGCAGGGCCAGAGGCAGACCGGAGCCTTGTGGAGGCTCGGCATGGAACACGGGCGGGACCCGGGGACAGGGACGTGGCTGCAGAGAGCGTGAACGCTGCTTCACGGGATTTGCTGTTTGTTGTCCCCAGCCAAATCGTCCACATTGGAAATCACCTGTCCTGTATGCCTATCCCCATGACCCCTCGGGGGAGCCCTTGGAGCCTGCTCAGACCCCTGGTGTGATGTCTCCCCTGTGATATAACGGCAACTTCCCGCCGGCGGTGGTTGTGGAAAGGCTGCTCTCCGTAAAGTGTGGTGCACAGCGCCTGGCCCTCACTGAGCAAGAGAATTCCCGCCCCCCCCCACCTCTACTCACCTCACTGTCCCATCTGGAGCGGACGTGGTGGGATCAAGGAGGGGGCATTGCCCTGAATTTGGGGAACAGCCATGGAACAGCCCTGGGACATGAGAGTCAAGCCAGGCGGGGTCAGGCGCATGCTCGTTCAGGCCCGGTGTGGGGGATCTTGTGATTAGTGGGCCGCATGCCATCCTCTTTGGGCCAGCGGGATTCCTCCTTTGGGCGATGCTTTCCAAACCCCTGGCTTTGCCGTGCTAATACACCGTGGTTGCTGATGTGTCCTCAGGGTCACTTACTTTCTTTCTGGCTTTCTGAGATCTGAACCACTTGGACCACACTCCACCATCCTGACTTAGTTTCTAGACCCACGGGAGGGAGCATGAGCCATTGAGAAGACAACAGCCAGGGTGACTCTTCGATGTGCCACTTGAGCCTGAGTATCGGTGGCCTTCCTCCGGAAGTGGTGTCTTACTGCCGTGGCTGGAGAGTGAGGCAGAGCCTGCCTGTGAGCAGCAGCGGGCCGTGCAGTGATCCCCGGGTGTTGTCAAAGGCCACCAAGCGTGGCCCAGAGCCCTGGCCTGCTCGTTAGCTGTGTGTCCTTGGAAAGTGACTGTCTTTTCTGGGCCTTATTTTCCTGGTCTATAAAATAAGGAGATTTTATAATACAGGAAGATTTCTAAACTTGCCTTCCGCTTTGACAGTTTATGAGCTTATCAGTAACTTAGATCTAACTCTGGTCTCACACAGCCGGTTAGAACATCGCAGACGTGGCTTCCCTCGGCTCAGCCCACTGGGAAAACAGGCTTCTGTCTGGGGTCAAGGATAAGCACGTGTCCTTCCTTCTACTTCAGATTCCACACTGAGGGGCACATGCCAGCCCACAGACGCCTACTCAGGGGTAGCCACCACACGCAATGTCACAGCCATAGGCTCTGTTGCTGACGCACAGAGGGAATCTCTGCATTGCTCTCTGTTACTCTGGTCTCTGTTTTTGGCTGTGCTGTGGCTGCGGGTTCTTCCCTGGGATTCCCTCTTGGAGCCTCCCGGTGGGAGCATTCCCCTGCGTGTCTGACGGGCTGCGGGGCATGCGTGCCCCCTGCCTTCACTCCGTTAATGCGTCTTATCTCCTGATAACAACAGCGGGTTAGCAGGGGATTTTCCTCTGAACATGGAGGGGACTCAGCTGGCGAGATGGCACATGAGCTCTGCACGGCTGGCCTGTGTTCAGGGCTCAGGCAGGGCGGGGCGTGGGTGCTCCCCCAGCGAGAGCACTGGCTCAACGTGAGTCCCTGGAGAAGCAGGAAGGCAGGAGGTGCCTTTCCCTGTGGAGGGGGAAGCTGAGTCAGACAGCCTGATCCAGTCGTCAGGGTTTACAGTAACGACACGCAGAGCAATGGGGCAGGCTGGACTCATCCACTCATTCATTCACACAGTCTTTGTTGACCACCCTCCGTCTGCCAGGTGCTGTGCTCAGTTCTGGGGGCACAGTGGGGAAGAGCCAGACCCGCCGCCTGTCTTCACGAGCTCCCAGCACAGGAGCGTGCTTGGAGACAGACTGTCTGAGCGCACACCCTGGGTCCAACGTTTAATGGACGTGTGACTTTGGGCAAGTTAATTAACCTCCGCGCTCCAGAGTCCTCTTCTGTAGCTTGAGAATAGTAATAGGCCCGACTTAAAAGGGTTGTTCTGTAAATACTCAGAGCCGTGCCCCATACATAGTAAGCACTCAATGATAATCTCCTCTTATCTGGCTTTATTCTTTTTTCAAGAAATAAAAGCCTATCAGGGGAGCAAGCAAATAAAAGACATAACGTGTGTATGGCTTTGGTAAGGAAGGGGGTGCCACCTGTCAGGAGGCCTCCCCCCTCCTGAGCATCACAGAAGACGCCAGGGAACATTCTCCCAGGAAGAACAGCTGACGAAGGACAGGCAGGCCCCCTAGGTGCTAGACGTGGGTGCTTATTTACACCCCAAACCCCCATGTGGATTGTGTAGCCATGCTGTCCCTTTGGCAGCACCAGGAGCTGGAGGGAGGGGTCTACCCTACTTTTCTACTGTTAATGAGACTCGGATCTTCTCCGTGTGTCTGCTCCTCTCTGCCTCTGCGCAGTTCTTTCTCTTCACAGCCTAAGGGATGTTCTCTGCGCTTTCCTGAACTAGGGCAGTAGCACTCATGTTGGCGGAGGAGGGAGATCCGAGCAAGACTGAGGGGCTCAACTGGATCACGCCTGTGGCAGAAGGGAGAAAGGCTGCAGTGAGGGGCCAGGCAGCCCAGGTAGCTCGAGGGCCGGGTGGATGGGGAGCCCACATCTGGCATGCACCTGCCATGAGGTGTGCAGGGGAGGAGCGGATTGGGTGGGCCCGTGACGTCTAGTTGGGACTAGGTGAGTATTAGGTGCCAGGGATGTCCAGGTAGAGATGCCCAACAGGTGATGACAGTGAGGGAGCTACAGTATCTAAAATCAGGGCACAAAGCACAGTCAGCTGTTGAAACTGATTTATTGATTACATTAAGGTGACCTACATAAAACAATGCAAATGTCTCTGAAATCATCCAACATCCCTTGACGCCTTACAGGCCAACTCCAGCCAAATCTCTTACTTCTCCACCCAAGGTTTCCAGGACCTGCTCCTCCCTGGGATGAGGAGTCTCCCTGGCTGGGGAGTCAGAGTCCCAGTTCAATCTGCTCTGGGGAGAGGCAGCGGCAGGGGGGGCTCTGCACAGGGACATGCTGACCCCCGAGGAAGGTCCCTACCCTCAGCCACCAGGGAACTGTTCCAGGACTGGGCCCCCCTGGGAAATGCCTGCTCACTGTATCCTGGCTTCCTACGCCTCCTGTCTTGTCAGAACAGTGTGGGGGAGTGGTTTTAGTGGAACCTGGTTTTGAATTCTGGCTGAGCCATTGGCTAGCCACACTGGGCCTCAGTTTCCTCACCTACCGAATGGCACCACACTACCTCTGCCAGTATATTCTGGAGATTGAATGTGTAATAAATACTCAGTACATATTAGCTCCTCCCCAGACCGTATCAGGGGATGTCACAAAAGTGATAGCGCAGTTCTTTACAAAAGAGGTGGACTATCAGAGAGTTGCTCTTTGCTTAGTTTCTTTTTAGTTTCTTTTGCTTAGTTTTCTTTGCTTAGTTTCTTTTTTGCATGTGGGAGGAGTTTGCCAGAACCAGAGTCTTGACCTCGGGCGGGGGGGGGTGAGCTGTGCGCACCCGTCTCCGCCCTCCCCTGGGTGGAATTATGCTGACCTTGCCTGGCAACGTGCCTTCCTTCCCAAGACAGCCTGGGGATGCATATTTATGTATTTCTAGTCATCACCCCAAGAGCTCAGATTTTCCTGTCCTTAGTGTCACTTTAATTAATATACTCCCATGTGCTGGGTGACAAAATTAGGTTGCAGGAGTGGCAGGCGTTTATATCACAGAGGGAGAGAAAAAAGGTGTTTTGCACCATTTTCCTTCTTAAGCTCCGTTATTAATCTTTGCAATCAATACTCCTTTATTTTTGGCTCCAGAACATGGTAGGGTAGAATCAGACTGTCAAGCAATCTAAGACCACATCTGCATAAGTAATAGAGATGGTTTGCTCCTTTCACTCTAGGTGAAAACATGTGTTCCTGGCCAGATGTGACAGGGCCAGGCTCTGTGATTCTCATGCCAACTTTATAATATGTTTGATTTAGGTAAAGTGCCTGGAACCTACTGGGACTAAGTTGTTATTAAACACCATCTGCAGTTTCCACTTTAATTAATATCACAAGAATTAGGATCCCATGCTTTAATTACCACGTTAACCCTTTAGGACCATGGGAAGAGGGGAAAGTGGGGGTGTGTGTATGTCAGGGTGGTTCTTTAGAGGGGTTTGGGTCTGTATGATGATGCCCTTGGTCCTGAGCCCCACTGCTTTGAGCCTGTGTTGTGGGCTGGTCACCACAACGTGGGCCTGTGACCCTGGGCCTGCTGGGGTTTGCTTATATGGAAAGGAAACTCGAGTGTGTTTGCCCAACAGAGAGGGAGTCTACTGATACATCAGTCAGACCTGTTTTCCTGACCCTGTAAGGGAAATTGCTTCAATTACAACAGCAGCACTAATAATAATAGTTATAATGATGACATAAACAATGAGTGTCACCAATTGAGTACTTACTATTATTTTACTATATTATACAATGTACTATATACTTGTGTGTGTTTGCGTATGTATGTATATTCAATGTCGTACCACACAGTTATGTGCTAGGAACTGCCTAAGTGCTCTCTTCTTAATTATATCATTTAATTTTTACCACATTAAGCTAGTATTGCAAATGAGGAAACTGAGGCAGAGAACCAGTCCACACAATTGGTATGTTGCAGAACTTGGATTCAAATGTAAGCTTGTTTGAATGCTCTAATACTTTTCACTAACACCCATCACTTAATAAAATATTCATGCTGAAAAGTTGAAAGGAAACTCTCCAAGTAGAGAGGCGACCTATTGTGCCCTCTGCATTTCATTTCCTCTGAGGGAAATGAAACCTCAGATTCTGATATCGCTGCCCTGCCACCTCCAAGATACTCATGGCTGTGGCTTCGAGCTCGGCTCTCAGTGAAGATACTGAGCTCATCGCTTGGGTCCCCCAAGCACAGCTAATGTTGGCTGGGACTTTGAAAATGCCTCGTGAAACCACGCAGGATAATAAGACATGAATACATTCAGACATTACAAGAGATAAGGAACTGAAAACAGAGATTGTGAAGTCTGAGATGTAAGGATAGCCTCAAAGTAATGCTCTAATTCCAAGGAAAGGGAGTTTTGAAGTTAGGCACTGCTGGGTAGAAATCTTTGCTTACACCCTCACCAGCTACAAGACCACAAATAAATTACCACCCTGTATGCTTTGGCTTCCTCCTAGGAAAGTGCAGATGTTCACACTTGCCTGTCTTGGGTTTCATGAAGGTTTTACAGTGCCTGATACGTAGTAGGCATTCTTTAAACAGCATGGCTCCTCTTGTTGGAGGCTCTTACATGTTGACTCTCAGACTAATTGATCACAGAAGATGTGATCTTGAACTACCAGTGAGGAGCTCCCTCCTGGGCCTCTCAACACCTCTTTGTTCATCCTCTGCTGCATGTCAAGGTTGAGTGACTATAGCAGTGGCAGGAGCATGGCACCAGGAGCCAACTCACACTAGAAGGGCACTGCGCCTTTTACACTCCTGGAGGCGTCTCTTTGTCTCTTCACAGGTTACTCGACTCATTTATTCACCCATCATGCAGTCACTGAGCCTGTTTGGTACCCGGATGGGGCTGGGCACTGGTGGGGTAACAGTACTGCAGTGACATCACCTTGTAACCAACATAATGACCATGTGGCAAGGGTTGTCCATAATCAGAAGTCATCTCATTCATTCATTCATTCATTCACTCATTCTTTTATACATTTCTACACTGAAGAGATCCTTTGCTCCTATTACGTGCCTGGCATTGTGTCAGACTCCGCAGATACAGAGGCGAGTGAGCAAACATGGTCTGCACCTTCATGGAGTGGCGGTTGGCAATGCAGAGGAACAGAGTGACTCAATACGGTGCGGCGAGACAAGTGCTGTGATTAGGGAAGTGTCTGGGATTGTTGGAGCTGGTGGGGCTGCCTTAGTTTCCTGGAGCTGCCATAACAAAGTACCACAAACTCAGTGGCTTGGACAACAGAAATTTATTGTCTCACAGCTCTGGAGGCTGGGAGTCCAAGGTCATGGTGCCAGCAGAGCTGGACCCTCCTGAGGGCTGTGGGGGACAGTCTGTCCTGTCCCTGGCCTTCCCCTAGCTTCTGGTGGTTGCCGGCAATTTTCGGCATTCCTTGGCTCATAGTTGTGTTACCCTGACTCTTCCTTCATTTTCACGTGGCATTCTCCCTGCGCAGATGTCTGCGTCCAAATTCCCCGTTTTGTAAAAAACTTTTTATTTTTAATTATTACAGGCATATAATAGTTGTATATATCTACAGGGCACATGTGATGTTTTGATACAGGCATACAGTGTGAATTAATCAAATCAGGGTAATCGGGTGTTCATCACTTCAGGCATTTATCATTTCTTTGTGTTAAGGACATTCCAATTCTACTCTTTTAGTTATTTTAAAGTAAACCCTAACTTTTTATTGATTATAGTCACTTTGCTGGGCTATCAAGTATTGCTCATTCTATCTAACTTTTATAAGGAAACCAGTGGTATTGGAATAGAGCCCACTCTGATGACCTTGTGCAACTTGATTACCTCTGACAAAGACCCTCTAAATAAGGTCCTGTTTACAGACACTGGGGGTTAGGACTCCAGCACACCTGTTTTGGGGGTATGCAATTCGACCCATACTGGGAATATCTGCAACAGGTTGTTGGAGGTAGGGATACATAGCATGAGACCTGGCATATGAGGAGTTCCCGCATGTTTCGGAAGGAGAACCGTTCCAGGAGGCAGACGAGAAGGACCAGAGGCAAGAGAAAGCGCTGTGGGCTTGAAGAACAAAAGCTTTCCTTGGCAAGCACATGGACTATTGGGGTGGTGGCCGTGGGACTAAGTGGGGACAAATCCTGCAAGGCCTAGGGTCGTATTTGGAGGGTCTCTTCCTCCTGGGGTGAATGGGGAACAGTGAAGGTTTGTCCAGACAGCGTCATGGTCAGAATCCATCACAACCTCCCACAGAGAATCTTGTCATGGCTGCGTGGCAGGTTGTGCCTCCTACAACATGCACGGCTCTGTTCTGGCCAGTCACGTTTCCCTGTTATGCCCTAACAGCAGGAAAAGACTGTACGAGGCTCAGTTTAGGCACGGGGTTGGGGGATGTGGCCTCTTCCATGGGAGAGGAGTCCTGTGGTTTGGAAGGAAAAGGGAGCCCGTCTCTGGCTGGTACTGGCTCGTGGGGCGGGAGGAGTGATGGAAATACGGTGTGCAGGGCTGCAGGGAGGGGGCTCCCTTGGGATGGGTCTGCCTTGGCCGCGGCTCCCTGGCTGGCTCACCGGCTCCTCTTGTTGCGGTCACTGGGCCTGTGAAGCATCCCATCCTTGCATCCACGCCCTCTCCTACCTGCTGATCTCCTCAAGCCAAGCACCCTCTGGTCCTTTTGCCTTTATTTTTCCAGCCTGACTAGCTGAACCCATGAAGGGAGTTGCCAGAAATGCCTTTACAGACAACTGTAAGCATCTCTGCTTATCTCCTGGACTGGAGCCTCAGGAATAGAAGAGAAGGGAGGAGAGCTTGGCCGAGGCAGTGAGACACATGGCTCACACATCGCCCATCCGCTCAGGCAGTCAGAATGCAATGCCTGCCACACAGCTCTTGAGACCCGGGCACAAACACCCAGGTGGGGCCTGGTCCTGCTGCTCCAGGTCCTGAACCCCTGTCCCACCTGCCCAGATGCCCTGTGAGCACGACAGAGGGGACATTTCAGAGAGATCCGTGCGTCTGGCAGACACAGCGGTCTGGAGAGACGGCAATCAGAGAGAGCACCGTCTTTGCATACAGTCCTTTGAGGTTGCCATGGAACGCTCATTTCTCTTGAAGAACGGCAGCTAGCTTCTCCCGAAAATTCACCACCACTCTGCCTGCTGAAAGTCATCCTTGCTTCACTGAGAAGGGGTTGGCTTTGCTTTGGGTTTGTGGCTGTTTTTTGTGCATTATCTTTCATCGCAAGGCACAGTGGGGACAATATTATGTTTCAGGGACACCTGCAGTGGCCTGAGCAGATACCTTTGAAGGTGGTTAATTTGCTTTGCCCCATTGGGTGCAGTGTGGCTGCAGCGTTGGGGTGACTTGGGGACAAGCTTCCTGGGGCCCTGCCTCTGGGGAGGTGGCTGCCAGCACCCTGCAGGGGCAAAGCTCCTGGTAACTGAAAAACTGGATTTTAATCATTAGAGGTCTATTCTTTGTGAGATCCTCCCCATGGTAGCCGTAAGTCCCAGCAGACTGCAAAATGAGATTCCCGTTTTCAGAGAAAACAGTCCATGTTGCTGCTTTGCCGGAAGAGAGAATAGTAAACAAGATAAGGTTTCTAGTTCCAGCCCAGTTTTAGTTTTAGTTCCATGGTTCATAGAATCATGAAATAGCATAGCTAGGACGACCTGACAGATCATGTTGTCCAGGGGTTTCCATTGCAAATGTTTGTAGGGATAAGCAGAGAATATAAATGTTGGTCTAAGACCAGAGAGAGTGCTAAGCCTCTGATGCCCCAGAAATTAAACGCCCAAGCTAAAAAATGCAAATTCAAAACAGACAAACAGTGTCCTAGCCAAACCAGCCACTTCTGAGCCACTCATGCGGACCAGCAGTTTACGATCACTGACATAACACAATTTTCTCATTTAATAGTTGGGATAACCGAGGCTCGTGACAAAAGCTAACACTTACTGAATATTTGTCACAGGCTATGCTCAGTGCTTTGCCTGAATTCACTCGATTTGTGAATATACCCGTTGTGTGGATGAGAACACTCATACACAGAGAGGTTAAGTAGCTATCCAGGGCCACAGAGCTAGCAAGTGGTAGAGTGATATTCAAAACCACAGCCTGACGCCATAGCTCAAGCTCTGAACCCCTGCCCTGCACTGCCACTCCAGTGTGGGTGCTCTTCAGAGCAGAGAAGTGCCGTGTCTCCTGGGCAGGGCCCAGAACCCAGGCCCTAGACTCCCAGTAAGACAGTGTCTGAACCGGACCATGTTTCTTCCCTAGTTTTCTCCTAAGGGAGAAAGGAGTTCAAGGTATGGAGCCAGGATTCACAGCCAGAACAGCTGGTGTACATGCTCAGCTCTGGTGCTCGGCAGCTGCAGGGTCCAGGGTAAGTTGGTGCGAGTCTCCAGTCCCTAGGGAATTTGGTTTACCTC
Organism: Cheirogaleus medius; assembly: GCA_008086735.1. Taxonomy (NCBI): domain Eukaryota; kingdom Metazoa; phylum Chordata; class Mammalia; order Primates; family Cheirogaleidae; genus Cheirogaleus; species Cheirogaleus medius. The sequence goes on from VBSM01003211.1 coordinate 1,088,387, forward strand.
TCAGCGTCCTGTGATAACCTCCTCCCAGGGCTGTCATAAGGATCCCATGGAAGAGGGACTAGCACCAGGTCTGGGTGTATTTGGATGCCCCCAAATGCTTGTGTCCTTCCATGGACTTTCCTGTCAACCTTTCCGTGGTGCTTTATCCAGTGTTCTGTAGCTGGGCGTTCTGCCCCCATGAGGCAGCCTATTGTTGGACACTGGCAGAGTTATCCTGAGTGCCTTGCCCAAGCTCTAAAAAGTTAATGGGATGAATAATTACCTCAAAGAGCAAGAAGCAGGGCCACGCTCTGTCCTGCCAGCATCCCGGCGCTGCAGCTGCAGATAATGTTGCTCTGATTGGGGCACCGGCGGCCCCGCTGATGCCGCCTGGGGAGTGCAGGCACCTGCAGCAGGCAGTCTCTGCCACTGGCCAGAGAGAGTGCCAGGCCGACACTCCATGGCTTGTGGAGCCCCTGGGGTGGTGTGGCTGGCAGCTGGCATTGCTGATAGTGCCACAAGAGCCTTTTGTGTAAGAGAAAACCAGTTGTAATCGAACGGCCATGGCATGGACAGCATCCCCACTTGGAGCTGGTTTGGGAAGATGTCTCAGGCATCTTGGAGATCCAGCTCTGGAAAGCTTAGCACCAGACAGCCCAGCAAGCTCAACTTGGTGCTGGCATGGACCAGCTCCAGAAAAGCTCATCACTTCCTCATTTGTGAGGTGGGAAGAATAACTTATCACAAAGGGCGGTTCTGAAGATGAGATGAGCCAACTCATGGAACAGCACTTGGCCCAAAGTAGGGCTCCTTCCATCTGCTGAACTCAAACGTGACTCCTCAGTGACAGAGCATGCCTTTATCCTCCCAACTCCCCTTTCTAACCTTTCCAGCAGAGTCTATATCCTTGTTAAAATGATCCTTCTACAAACAGCTAGCATCCTGTAGCTTCATATTTAATTACAGCTGGTTTTGTATTGTTCAATAACTGGCTCCTCTGTGCTAGTCACAGTGTTTTCCCTGCAACTGGGTATATTTTCTTGTGCCATGAGTGTTGACTACATGGACAAGCTCAGGCAGGCAGATGCCATGATCTCTGTGCCGGCTACTGTGGTTGGGTTCTCTGTCACACAAATCTGCCTCCTATGAGGTCCCCATCCCACCGGTGAGGAACCCACAGTCATGGCAGATGACATCCCTCTGTCAGAGTGTCCTTTCCCTCTTGCAATACTCCCCTCAGTCTCCTCTCCACCTCCTGCCCCAGGGCCCTTGAGTGCACACCCATACACCCCCACCCCAGGCCTGAACACGTGCACACACATGCCTGCGTGCACACTGTACTCACTGCCGCTCTTCAGCTCTGCCTCCTAAAATACACAGAACATGCTTCCTGCAGTGGCTTCCCCACCGTCCAGAGTGCAGGATGTGCCAACCTGCTGAGCTCACACATTCTCCAGCTTCCTGATTGTCTGGGGAACGTTGGCAGTTTCTCTCTTTCCCATTATCTTTGCACTTCTACACAACTTCCATTATAACTATGCTCTAAGTATTTTATGGGCAATTGTCCCTCAATCCCATTCTTAGTGCTTAGTTATGTGCCATTTCTGCTCCCTCCTCGTAAACTGTGAGTGGTTCCCAGAAGGTTTCTCTGTCTCACACACATCGGCGATTTAAACATACTGTTACCTTTTCCCAGAACATCTTCCATCCTTCTCCTCTGCATGTCAGTTCCCTCTTTCTTCTTAAGTCCCAACCTGGCCTCGCCACCCCCAGGAAGCTTCCCTCTTTGCCTGTGCCCCCATTGGCTCATCTGCCAAGCGGGGACAAGTTCAACGTCGTGTGCCCAGGACTCTGCTTAATGCTAGCAATGCATTTTGCATGATGTTTCTAATCATCCATGGACTTGTTTGTTCATCCCCCTTGCTTAGCTATGAGCTACTTGACATCACCGTGGGATGACACTAAAGCATACAGGATTTTGTGTCAAGCACTCCTGAGTGTGAAGACAGCTTTTCTACTTGCTGCTTCTGTGACTTCCTGTACACTCGTTACTTTCCTGGAGCCTTGGTTTTTTTATCTGTGAAATGGGGGGAGAACCATAATTACCCTCCAATAACTTTAGGAGAAGGTATTGCCGAGGTTAAATGAAGCAATACAAAGGGAGTGTTAGCATGGGGTCCTGAAGTTAGTCCTGCTGTGTCTTTCTTCCAACACGTCAAGTGACTGCCGGGGAACTGACACAGCTCAGGCAGACATCTGCAAGGAGGAGCGGAGGGATGGAGGGATGGTGAAAACAAACCCGCACAGGAAGACAAGAGACTTAGGCTGCTTCTCTGGAGCAGAGAGGGATGCAGGCTGTGCAGTGGGGAGGGAAGGCACCTTCACAGCCTCCTGAAGGGTTGCTACTCTGATTTGCATTTCAGTGACATTTATGACAGCCTCATAATGGATTAAGAGCCCCACACTGATATATTAAAGGTTAATGGTGCATCCTGCTTTTGTATTGATTTGTGGCAGCAAATATTTGCGGGTGTTGAGAGCTGGGAGCCAGCCATGTTCTTGGCATGGAGGAGCTGCCGGCTGGCGGGGCTGCTTGTGCAGGGCTCCCACGGCGTGGCAGGGACACAGGAGCCAGGGAGGCAGAGAGCGGCTGTATCCCGGGAGAATTCTGTCAGCCTGTGGATGCTGATCTGTGAGGAAGCCGGGTCTGGAAGTTTCAACACCTTGAGGGTGGAGGCTGTGAAGAACCATGCCTGATTCCTGGGCTCCTTGGTGATCCGTTCCTGGGCTGACTCTAAACCACACAACTTTGTGCTGCGCCTCCTGGCTCAGGGCCAGGAAACCAAGTCAAGGAAGGGCTTTTTGACTCAAGCCCTTCAAGCCACTGCTACGCCTGCTTCTCAGCAGATGACCGACACACAGTTATCGTGAAAGGAGACTGGTCAATCTAAGATAAAGACTTTTCCAATAGACTATCTAACCGAAGTGTTTTAAAGGCAATAAAAAGGCCAGTCATTCCTATATGCATTCATTCATTCATGCATATTACCCCTGTTCATTAGAGTGTCTACTATGAGCTGAGCACTGTGGTGGGTAGAGAAATTATCCCAATTTGCCTGGCACTTTTCTGATTTTAGCACCATGCAAGTCCAGTACCCCAGGAAATTGCTCAGTCCCAGGCAAACTGGGATCGTTGGTCACCCAGGTTGTAGGCGCTGGTGATAGAGCAATAAAACAAACAAGTCCCATTCTAGGGGGAGAACTGGCATTACGTATCAGGCGGTGATACGTTTATTTGTAACGTGTAATTTAAGGAGGGTTGTGTTTTGTTTAAGGTTGTCATGGAGAAGGTAACATTTGATCAGAGAACCATGACACTGGGAGAGGGAGCCAACTAGAGGTCTTAGGGAAGAGTGTGTCAGGATGAGGATAAAAACAGCTGCAGAGTCCCCACGGTGAAAAGGCAGGGGGACAGTGCAGTGAGGGCAGAGATTTGAGGTCCAGACCGTGTGGGACCTTTCAGGCTGTGTGAGGACTTCAGATGTTCCTCTGAGAGACAAGAAGTCATTGGAGGGTTTTGAACAATGGGGTGACATGATCTGACATAGATTTCAAAAGGATCATTGTTTGAGCTCCAGGGGATAGACTGGTGGGGGTTAAAGGTGGAAGCAGGGAGACACCCTTAGAGAGACAATCTCAATATCCAGGTAAGAAGCAGAAGGGTGAGGAGAAGATCAGGGTTAGGGTTAGAGTTAGGGTCAGGGTAATGAGGACGGTGATGAGAAGTGATCAGATTCTATAACTACCTTGGTAGAAGAGATTGGATGTGCTGAAATTATATGTAAGATATTGTAAGAAAGAGAGAAGTCCATAGTGATTCCAAGGCTTATGGCCACAGTGTCTCAAATAATAGAGCCATGTCTGATTGAGACCGGAGAACTAGAGGAAGAGCAGCCTTGGTGATAGGTTTGGGGATTAGCTAAAATTTGAACATGTTCAGTCTGAGGACCTGTCAGCCATCTGAGTGGAATTGTCAGGTGGGAAGTTGCCTGGAGGGGATGGGGTGGGTCAGGCGAGGGTGGGGGGCATTGGGGTCACAGGTGTATAGATCGAGTTCAGCCAACTGACTCGATGAAATTGCAGCAAAGGGGCTGTCACCACAGAAGGGAAAAGATCTATGCCCTGAGCCCTGGGACACCCCGAGAGTCAGAGCCTGGGAAGAGAAAGAAGAACCAGGAATGGAGATGGGCTCAGAGGTGCCTGCGAGACGGGAGAAGAACTGCACCCCAGTGATGTTCTGGAAACCGAGGGAAGGATGGACGTCTAGAAGGGGAGAGCGATCAGCTCATCAAATGCTGCTGGGCAGAAAAGTGAAGACTGGACATTGGCCACCGAATTTGGGAGATGGTTGATGACGTTGGCAGAAGCAGCTTCCTTTCAGTGGTGGGATGGAGACGGCATGAGGGAGGTTCTTGAGAAATGGGGAGAGGGTGACGGGGATGGTGACCACAGATAGCTCTCTAGAGGAAGGACTGGTTGGAGGAGGATGGATCTTGTAGGATTTTGTGTTGTAAGATGGAAGATGTATGTGTTTTGAAGCCTATGGAAATGATCCATAGAGAGGAACAATTTCGTGATGAGGGAGATAGAGGTGGAAACAGGAAGAGCGATGCATTTTGAGAAGGCCAGGAAATCTGGGGTCCAAGAGACAGAGTGGGACTTAAATGGGAGCAAAAGCAAAGCCGCTGTTTTCAAGGGAGGGCAGGTGGGTATCTGGTGGTTTTGGAAAAAGGAGTTCTTTAGAAAAGCAACGTTCTCCACTGATGGCCACTCCCTTCTTAGGAAGGAAGAAGCAGGCTCATGGTCGGAGAGTCATCTGAGAGTGGGAGATAGAACCGCATGGGGAGATTTAGAAGATCACTGGGCAGTATTGAGGCTGCATGGAAGGGTAGAGGCCATGATTCCAGGGCCCACTGGAGGGTAGGGGGTGATTAGACCCCTCACCATGCTGGGCTCCAGCCTGGATTCCCCCCAGCCATATTCAGCCCTTCAGCTATAAGCACAGCTGTTCCAAACCAGAGACAATTCTTCCAGAAAACATGAACTCAGCTGGTTGTCCGTCAGGCCATATGTGGGGTGATGGGATGCAGAGATAGGCACGGAGTCCACGCCCCCAGGGAGCTGGTGGACAGCACGCAGAGTGCAGAGTCTAAACGTCAGGACAGGGCTGCGCCCGTGGGGCTTGATCCCGCAGGCGTAGATCCAGCCTCCCTATAGGATGTGACAACTGAGCCAAGTCCTCCAGGGTGGGTAGGTGTTAGTCACCTAAACAAAGCCGGGCACAGCACGGCAGGTGGACAGTGAGGCTGAGGGAAACCTCGTAGACCTGAGAGAGCAGGAGGTGTGCTGGGCTGGCACCCCAACAGCAGAGTAGCCCCCGAAGAGGCTAGAGGAGGCAGCACAGAGGCTTCCAGGCTGAGCCTCCCTTGCTGAGGGCAGTAGAGGCCCCAGCTTTGGCTTAGTGAGGACTGTGGACATGGAGCCACTGCCACATGCCAGGACCTCAGCTGGGCACCTGGTCCGTGGTTACCTCACCTCATCCAGGGGTTTTCACAGCTCCCATTACCGAGCCCTGCTCAGTTCAAGATCGACTAGGCTGAGTTTGGGAAATCAGAAACATGTGATGTTGTGCCCACCTTTCATAAATTCATGCCAGCCACCCAGTGAGTCTGCTAGGGTTGAACCCAGGCGGGGGATGCAGAAGTGAGGGAAGTCCAGCCTGCTTTAGTGTGGGAGCCTCAGCCCTGATGGGCCCCGGAGCCCTTTGGGTCAGTCTGGGCATGTGTGTCTTGCTCTGAGGACTGAAGCTGCAGCACCCACAGCCCCTTGGAGCCCTGTGGCCAGCTGGCGACTGACGCGGCCAGAGAGAGGCTTCCTCCTCTCAGTGGTCTTGGCTGACAGGGAGGCTGCCCCAGGAGAGTGGGCGTGGAGAAGAGAGGAGAGCAAGGAGCTAGGTTCCCAAGGCCCAGAGTGATGTTGCGCAGCGGACGGATATTTAAAATAATTCAGATAGCACTTTTGTTCACAAAATTTAAAAAATGCCAGTTTTAGAGAAATACATTTGTAAGAAGTGGAAGTCTTACAACTGTTCTCTGCTTATTCCTCTTACTTTTGTTTCTACATTTATTTACATTTATTAATGTTTGAATGGAAATATACTATGTACAAATTCTTTGAGTAATTTATTTTGGGTACCTTTTAATTTCAATAGTAATTGAAGAAGTGGGATTTGGAGTGAGAACAATGTGCAGGAAGGAAGGTTAAGGAGGGAAGGCGTACACCCCATGGCCCTCAAGGGCTGGCCTTCGGGCACAAGTTTAGAGAAGGGCTTTGTGGCATTTTCCTTCCACAGGCCACATGGGCCTCATCCTGGGGCGTCACCAAGTGTCCTCATAGAGTATCTGGATCTGCAGTTACTCTACTGACCACTCAGAATCACACCCTAACTAGCCTTTGAATGCAAAGGAGCCCCGTTACCTTAGTCTGTTTTCTGTTGCTTTTAACAGAATACCTAAACTGGGTAATTTATTTTTAAAAAATGAATTTATTTCTTATAGTTCTGGAGGCTAAGTCTGAGGTCGAGGGGCTGCCTCTGGCAAGGGCCTTCTTGCTGGTGGCGGGGGGCTGGGTGTGCCCATGTCCTACTTCAGATCCATCTTTCTCTTCTGGTAAAGACACCGGTTCCACCCCCATGATAACCCATTAGACCAGGAACCAATTAGTCCATTCTTGAGGGCAGAGCCCTCAAGACCCAGTCACCTCTCAATACCACCACACTGGGGACTAAATTTCAGCAAGAGTTTTAGAGGGGACAGATATTCAAGCCATGGCCCCTGTGTACACCCCAGCAGCCCCTCCTTCAGGCTTCCTGGGAGGTCCTGGGTAACTGTTTCGCGCTGGGAGAGGCTGGGAGCCGACTCCCCAGCCGCACCGGCCTCTGCTCCCTGCAGCGCAGCCTCTGCGAGCCCAGTCCTGCCTCTGCGCACTCACGCCTCCCGGCTCTTCTCAGAGCAAGGAAAGGAACCGGAGAAACACATCAACCCCAGTGGCTAAGCGTCCACCTCGCTACTTTATCCCGTCGCTTGTCTAACCTTAACTCTGGCTGTTCATCTTCACAGCATGTTCGTGGCTTGCTCCCTGATAGCAGGTGGCAGTCGACCGCCCCCCTGCAGGCCACACCGGGCCCGCAGTCCGTTTCCCCACTGCCTGCAAGCTATGACTGCTTTTCTGGGTCTAAACATTCTGAAGTGTTGGAAAAAAACAAAAACAAAGACTATGTCACAGTCTTACGTGGCCCTCAGAGCCCACATATGTACTCTCTGTCCCTTTCCAGGAAATTTGCTGACCATGGCATTACCTAATTATCGTGGTGGTGTTGTCATTGTCATTGCTGTTTCTCTCCCCTCTCCTCCACTGTGTAAACTCCACAGGAGCAGGACCTTTGTGCTGTTCGTGCCCTGTCCCTGGGCCTAGAGCGGTATCTGACACAGCAGGTGCATGGGAAATAGGCTTGTTTGGATGGTGACTGAATGGAGAAGGGAGACACCTGGCAGCCTTATGCTGCTTGGGAGAAAGATCAGAGAGGTTGGAGACACAGGGGAGCCCTGGGAAATAAACCTGGCGGGGATGGGGGGGCATGGCAGCAGACAGGGGCTGGGGGAGGGGCAGGGGTGCGTCACAGTGCCTCCTGGAAGCAGGTTGTGGAACCCTGCCGGGCACTCCCGATGACTTTGCGCAGCCCTGTCTCTTGCGGCGCCAGACATCGCTAGAAAGCTGAGGCTGCTGGAGTGAGAGCGAAGGCGTCTTGGGCTGCGGCCAAGGCAGCGCCACGGTACAAGGGTGAGTAGCCCCTCCCCCCCGCGTCTTTTGGGCCACTCCGCCACACTCTGTTCTCCTTGAGGAAGAATAATAGGGCTTCGGGCTTTAGATGAATCAGGCCATGATGATGGCGTCCCCAGCATTCTTAAAATCTGTTCTACATGTGCTGTGTATTGATTCTGCTCTTGTTGCAAGTGTATTTATCTGCATTGCCAATGTAAATATTTCTGTAACATGCAAAAATGTATTTATAAGTTCTGTATTATTGATTTTTCTCATACTGCAAACACATTTATCTCTTTGTTAATGAAAATGTATCTAGGAAATAGTAAGATTGATTTATGGAGAAGGGAGGGAGGTGGTGACGAGCTGGGGAAACTGTCCTTGGCCACCGCTGAAGAGGGCCTCGTGGTTCTTCCAGGGGTTGCATGTTTAATGGGAGGAAACTGCTCTCAGAGGCAAGGGATGCTTACAAAATCCTTTTGCAAGACAGTCTGATGTGTTCTTAAGTGTCAGCTATGCTTTCAGCTTGGGGAGAACCCAAAAATCACTAATCCAGGCCAGGAGATAGAAGCAGCTTCTGTTGGTCCTAAACCCAGTTTTGGAAGAGCACAGTTGAGTGGAAGATACTGATTCAAAAGTAAGATTGGAGGAGAGAATAGGTTTTGCCAGGGGAAGATTCCAATGCAAAACATTATGAAAAGGTAAAGTAAGAAAACAGGCAGCAAACAGAGGTGGGCTAAGCCTCCAGGTACACACGCTTGTGCTGTGATACTTCATCAGCCACTCCAGACCCTGATGGGCAGCCTGGGGCTGATGCCTTCGAATCCACTGTCCCCGAGCAGTTCCTTGCCTAGGTGCTCACTACTTCCCCAGGGAGGCCTCTGCTAGGCCGTTACCATCATGGTCCGCAAAGCAAGGGTCCATATTGCCTGCCAGAGGAGTTTTGGTGTCTGTGGCCTCATCCTGGGTTCAGACTTCTCCAGGTCATTAGTTCAGGTACCCTGGGGCCTGAAGTGTGGCTGTTGACAAGGCAGCAGACTGCAGCAGGCTGACAGGGAAGCATTTGTACCTTGGAAGCAAGGTAGAAACCACAAGAAAGGCTATAGGCTCCTCCCTGGGGAGACAGAGAGCTGCAGTCACATGGGCCTTGAAGCTTAGACATGCCACCTGCCCATGCTTGCTTCCATCCAGGTGTGACCACCCTGGACCGCGTATCCATGACTCCTTCGCATGGGCCCCTTGCTTCAACCATTTGAACTACGAATAGTCAGTCTAACAGAAGAGCTAGCATTTGTCATCAGCTATGCTCCGGATGCATGTTTGTGATTACTAATCTTCACCAACCCTGCAAGATAGGTATGAGTTATGAAAATTTAGACTTCAGACATTAAATGACTTGCCTTTGTCATTGGTTCTGGAACTTGCCTGCATCAGAATCACCTGGGGGTTGTAAACACACAGACTGCCGAGCACCACCCCCAGAGTTTCTGGTTCACTACGTCTGGGATGAGGATCAAGAATTTGCATTTCTCATAAGGTCCCAGGTGCCACCAATGCTGTAACTCCAAGGACCACACTTGGAGAGCTACTGGTCTATGTCAGACAGCTAAGGCTTTCAGAGGCAGGCTGCACACCCAGGGCTGCCAGATTCCATAACCTTGTCCTTCTGGCTGATATGAACTGCCGCTGGGGTGCGTCCCACATGGGCCACGTCTTTTCACTTATCAGTGCCTTCTCAGATAATACCTTCTCTTCCTGGAACATCCTGGGCCTTGGTTCTCCATTTATCCGCGTCTACCCGTCCTTCATGACTCAGCTGTATGGTTCCTCTTCTAGGAAGCCTTTCCGTGGTTCCGGCCCCTGGTTGACCGTTTCTCCGCTGTGCTTCCAGGACCCCCCATACAGACCTGTATTTTCATCCCTCCCACACTGCGTAGTCCTTGTTTGTTTACGCCTCTGAGCATTCCCTGCTATAGACCTCTCGAGGACGCCCAGTGTGCATTCCTTGCTCTAGCGCCACTGTGCCTCGCCTAGTAGACTTTCCAGAACTGTTGGTGAAAGAGCTGGGTGCATGACTTCAGTGTGTCGCATCACGCATTTGAGACTGATAGAGCCCCCGCCTGTGATGGGCACGTCTCCTTCATCTGTCTGGCGGGAGCGCCCAGACACTTTCTGGCGGTGGTCGCTGAAGAGACTGACTTCAGAAAAGTGCTCAGTTGGGTGTGCTGCTGATACAGCCTCCTCTTGGCAAGGGTTCCCTCCCTCGCCTGGCGAGTGTCCTGGCTGACTTCAACGTCTGTCTTCTGCTGACAGCCTGTCCCTGTCCTCCTCTATTCCTCTCCGGTGTCCCTTCCAAAACTGTGCACCTGACAAGAGGATGACTGTCCCAGGGAGATGGTGGCTGTGGGGTGTGCATCATTGGGCCCTCACGTGCAAACCCCCAGATAGCCTTTTATAAGCTTATTCACCCTAAAGTAGGATGGTAGAATATACTGTGTGCCCGGCATGCTGGTGAGCTTGGAAGCCTTGGCCGAAAGAGAGAGTGTGTCTCTGAGACAGGAGGGTTCCCTCTGCGCGGCTTTGTAGCTGTGAGAGGTGATGGGTGGAGGCAGGCCCTGGGTCTGAGCAGTCAGGAACAGAGAAGACAAGGGTGACGTTTTGGGGTGGGAGCTATGAGTTATGCTGGGGCAGAAACGGATGTGGAGCCATAAACATTCGGCTGCCTGCTTGTTATCCAGAGATGTTTCCTGAGCCTCTGGCCTTGGGCACCATCATGAATAAATACCAAGAGGAAGGGGGAAATCTCCATTTCAAATGCGGGGATGAACCATCATGCCCTAGCTCCCTGGCAGTTACCCATTCGTTCCACACTCATAGAAACTGCAGTAATTTAGAGCAGTTCAGTATTGAGACTCAACTGTGTAATTCATTCCGATGTTTCCCATTCATCAAAGCCTTGTGTGTGTTTGTATTACCATGAGAAAAATAAGAAATGTGGGGGAAAAAAAAGATCCCCCCTTTCTTTCATTACAGGCAAATTACGACAGAGTTACAACCCTTGGGGCCCTTCAAGCGAAGGAACATCTTGCTTCAATTAGATATAAATAATGAACAATAATTACAAAGATTTCTTCATTGAATTTATTATTTCATGTTTCCTTTCATCTGTAATGTATTGACACGAATGCTGAGCTCCGTTTGTGGGCCACATCGCAGGGACCAAAGCAGTGCTGGGGCGTGTGTCTCCCATGCCGGAAGAGGCGTGCAGGGCTGGCCCTTCTGTGGAGGCCACTGTCAGCCTGGGTCCAGGGCTGTGGATGCAATGACGGGGCTGCCGCTCCAGTCCCCCACATCCTTATAGTCTACTGGGGACCCAGATGCGTAATCCTAGCTCAGAACAGTTGCTGCCAGCTATCGACACTGACTTTGCACCAGACACTGCTCTAAAAGCTGAACACAGATCCCACGCCATCTTCATAGTAACGCCTGCTCCAGGTTCTGCTTTTCTCCCTATTTTTAAAAGATTTGGAAACTGAGGCACAGAGAACTCAGCCAACACACCCGGGCCCACAGTCTTAGGGTGCTGGGGCTGGGAGGCAGGGCGGCAGCTGGGCTCTGGCGTTCCTGCTTGTCCTTGCTCTGGGACGCTGCGCTCTGAATCCCCAAAGAGATCATGCTGCCGTGGAGCCTGCACACTGCAGAGGGGGCGCCGGGAGGCCGAGGCCGGCAGGGCTGTCACGGGGAGAGGTGGCAGCTGGGTCCTCCCGGGGCTCACAGAGGTGTGAGAGCGGCTGAGTGAGATGAAGGGGCTCCGGACAGAGGGAGGGAGCGCCCCTGCCCCCTGCCACGGATGGAGGAGGGGATTTTTCTCATTTCAGGACTGATCACTGTGCTCTAGGGGTGGGGACCACAGCCTGGGATGAGACCAGAGGTGGAGGCTTGTGTAGATCCGGTTGGGAAGCTCAGCTCTTCTCGTGGGAATGTGACTCAGTGAGAGGCGATGCTGATGATGCGGGCTGATAGAGGATATTGCGATTTCCACAAGAGAAATAAGTAAACAGTGAGCACATAGGAGTCTGGAGAGACAGCCCGGCTCCCCACTGGGCTTTTCTTATTTTTCAATTCTGTCTGGTATGAAACATTCTCTCAACACTCTGAGCCGGGTACTGCCCTTCTGGGGCAAGTAAGAACTTTTTAGCAATTAATCGGTTCTTCCTGCTCCAACTGTTCTTCCTTCTCCAGAGAAGTCTCCTCCTCCACTCCCAGCTGGGAAGTCTGCTCCTGGGGTGCCCGGCCTGCCCAGTGCGCTGGCTCCGCCGCTGTGGGCCACTGGGGCTCCTGCCCCTCCTCCACCGCAGTAGACCCAAGGCCCCCCGAAGTGCTTTTTAAATCTTCATCAGCTTTTAAATTGTTGTCAACATTTAAAAATCAGGAGATATCATATAAAAATCCAATTTTCTTTATATTTTTGAAAACCAAATTGGTTGGGGTGAGGAGTGAGGAGTGCTCAAAGTCGGTCCTTGGCGGGAACCCCAGCACAGCTGCGAGCTCTGGAGCGGATGCCTCTGGGCCCACCCAGCCTCTGAGTGGGCTTCTTCCCCGTGCTAGCTCCGAGCGTCAGGGGCCAGCCGTGGTCGCTGCACGTCTTGCCAGCGTGAGTCTCTTTCCTGCCCAGCCTCTGCAGGTGTCTGAGTTGCTGTTCCAGCCTACAGCTTCTCGTGTTGCCCTGACTCTCTGATATTGAGATTCTCTCTCTCTGTGTTTGTTTCTGTAGCTGGACTGTAAGCTCCCTGGGGGCAGCAATCATGTCCTATTCATCCTGAATCCCTCGATTTTAGCATAGAACCTAGTTTTAGGTGCTCGGTAACCTTGTTGAATTAATCTAATCCTGAGAAAACATACTGGGATAGAATGAGATTCTGGCAAGTCTCACTGGGCTGAGGGACTCGTGCAGCCGAGCGTCTGGAGTGAAGAACATGGACAGTGGGCCTTGGCCAGCCTTGGCTTCAGCAGGGCCCTGCAGCCCATTTGTATCCCCGCGGTGTGTGGTGCGCGACACGTACCCATGCCTCGCTGCCTTTCTGCGTTTCAGGACATTCCAGGACCTGTCCAAACAAGTGGAGATGTCTTACGGCACTGTCCGGGATTCGGCTGTCTATGAGTACTTCCGAGCCAAGGGCACCAACCCCCTGGAGCAGGACAGCACGTTTGCTGAGCTCTGGAGAACCATCAGCAAGAACGGAGGGGCTGACAACTGCGTGTCCAGTCCTTCGGAGGGCATCAGGAAGGTAGGCGGGACTGGCACTCAGGCACACGCACTGTGACAGGGCCATGGGCGTGGTCATCGCCCTGGTGGGAGACACCACTCCATAGGCATCTGCCCTTGGGTCGCCTGTAACCTGCAGGGTAATCCATCTTCACACATTCTTTATGTGGGTGCCCGTTCACCCATTCTGGGCAGCAGGGTCAGAGCCTGTGCTCAATGGGAACTTTCTGAGTTTCCAGAGGGTGCTGACTGCAGAACAGCCAGATTAAGCCTGAGCCTCAGCCCTCCCTCCTCATGGGCTCAGAGGTTGGTGGCACAGGGGGTCTGCCCACCCCAGGTGAGAGCACTTGGCAAGAGCAGCGTGGAGAAGAGGTGTGCTTCCGAGTTAGGGTCTGGCTCCTTGGCTCCTCCGGTTCCAGGCTGAGGACGTGGCACTCACCCACCAGGTGCCGCCGTACGGCCCTTTCAGTGAGGAGGAATGTGGTGGGGTGAAAGCGGGTGTCATGATGCTATTGCTGGAGGGGTCCTTCTGTCCAGTGACCCCCACATGTGGCGGCTGCTCTCCCTGAGGTCATTAGTGAGTGGTGTGAGAGAGATGTGCAGCCCCTGGCCAGCACTGCTGCCACTGTGAGCAGACTGGCTGCCTCAGTGTCTCCTCCCAGCCTTTTCCCACTCTGCTCACCCCCCACCTCTGTGGAACCTTCTCACACACTCACACATGCATGGTCATGTGCAGTCTCCGCGCTCTCTCTCTCTCTCACACATACACACACACACACCCCTGCCCTCCCTTCCCCATCCACTTGGTGACTGCCTGGCCTTCCTGCAGAGGGCAGTGGATGTCAGGATAGCTTGGAGCAAGCTTTGGGGACACCAGGGCCCACCGCCCTGCTCTTTGTGGTGTGTAAGTTGCTCAGCAATTGGCCAGCTCCTCCCAGGAGTGCCCCAGGGGGGCCCAGGGAGAAAGGCCTGAGTCCTTCTTGCATTGGGAGCATGTGGGCATCAGGACAGAGCGTGGCCTTTGTCCCCTGGCTGCTGTGCTCTGTGGAGTGAGTGCTCACTGGGAACGTGCTCTTCTGCAGCCCTTGTCTCAGAATGACTTTTCCTTGCCATTTAGCCACATCGAACAGCATAAAGTGTGTAGGCTCTGGATCCTGACACCTCGTGGTGTGGATTCCAGCTTCACAGTTGACCATTAGTGTGAACAGAGCACATCTCTCTCTCGTCTGGAACCTCTCGGGATTGAGAAAGACCTGGGCAACTTTCTGTTTAGGGGTCTCCTTAGAGACTTAAAACATCCAAAATATACATATTGTGGTAGATTTTGAATGTCTACATTTAACCAAGTGATACTTTAACAAAATTATAGAATGCAGTGTAGCTGTGTTATTCTTGTGTGTACAAGATTTATTAGAACCTCTTAATTGGAGCACTGCAAAGGGTGGCGCTCTAACCCTGAGCTGCAGGGTCTTCTTTCATCCCTGACAGTGAATCTTTGCGGCAGAAGAGTGACCTCATTTGGAGATAATGATTACAAGGTTGATTTAAGGCCTCTTGCGAATGTAAGGCCTGGGCCAAATGGCCTTGGAGTTCCCTCCCCTGGCTTTCTTTGCTGTTCAGAGAGTGCCAGCAGACCCATCCACACCGGATCTCATGAAGATTCATTGCAAAATACTACAAAAAGTGCTGTTTATAAGAGAGAAGATAGCTAATTTTGACTTTATTAAACTTCTCATTAAAAGACACTTTAAAGAATGAAAGGAAGATATTTATAACATGTAGGCAATATAGGATTAATATGAAGAATATACCAAGGAGTTTTACAAATCTATAAGAAAAGCTCAAACAATTTAATAGAAAAATGGGCAAAAGGCTTGCACAGACCTTTCACAGAAGAGGCAACACGAATGACCAATAATCATATGACGAGATGTTCAAAATTATTAGTGATCTGTGAAATGCAAATCAAGACCACAAGGATGTATCGTTCTACACCAATTAGATTGGTAAAAAATGAGAGGTGGTGGAGAGGATGTGGAGTAACAGGTGGTTAATAGCTGGTGGGAGTGTACTCATTGCAATCACTTTGGAAAAGAGTTTACCATTCTCATAAAAAATGGAACATTCACATACCCTGTGGCTCAGCAATTTCACTCCCGTGTATCCACTCCAAATAAATGTCCATTTGCACTTTAGACACAAGAAGGGCTATGGCAGCATTGCTTATAGAAGCAAAACCCTGGAAACAATCCAATGACCCTTAACAATGTAAGAAAATATTTTCTGCAGTGAAATGGATGGACTACATCTTCATCCAATAGTATGGGTGAATCTTAGCAGAATAATAT
Source organism: Cheirogaleus medius (assembly GCA_008086735.1). Taxonomy (NCBI): domain Eukaryota; kingdom Metazoa; phylum Chordata; class Mammalia; order Primates; family Cheirogaleidae; genus Cheirogaleus; species Cheirogaleus medius. The sequence goes on from VBSM01003211.1 coordinate 1,103,861, forward strand.
TGCATGAAAAACCAAGTAAATTTCATATGGATCAACTAATAGAAAATAAACTAGAACAATATAGAAGATACACTCATACACGCATCCAAAGTGATGATAAAATACAAGATTTTCCATAGTGTTTGCTACAGATGGAAGAGGCAGAGAAGCAGGGAGAAGCACGTTGTTGGATGTAAGTCAGGGCCAGTGTTAGGTTTAGATTAGCATGAGAGTTTTTAATTTTTTAAATTTCTTATTATAATAAATAATAAATGAGTTAATTAAAACAAAGGCCCATGCTTGGGCAAATGGATGGGTGTCCTGCAGCAGGCATTGTTTTAAATCCTATTCTGTCCACCTACCTGCTCTTCTAGGTATGTAAGTCAAGACCGAGCCAGGCAGAGTTTGGCTTGTCACAGGTGCCAGCCCCTTCCCTCCACGGACCCGATTGTTCCTTGAGCCTGGTGTGTCTCAGCAAGGCAAGCACATGTGCTTAAAACCCTCTAGCATGTGAGGACTCTGGACATGGGTCATTAGAGAAATGCCTCCTTGTCTTCCTATTTAGTCAATTGGTGGCATGTAAGAAACCATTCACCCTCTGTTGATATCTAGGCTCTTACTCATGAATAAAACAATGTAAAAAATTGTGAAGGATGCAGATATTTCCTTATCAATGCCTATTGCTTCATGGTACAGAATTTAATCTTTTCTTCAATACATAGGATGTGTTACTTTTATGACACCTTCATTTTATAAACCCTACGCTGGCTTTGTGATCACATATCTCCCTCTTGCATTTGTATCTCTAAGAAAAAAAAAAGACACAAAAAACAAAAAATAAGCAAAACTGACTGCCAGCACTAGACAAATGTTAAGAGTTTTATAACTAGTGTCATAAAAGGGAGTTTATAGTATTGTCAGAAAATGAAGTGCGCTGCATTTTTTACTGGAAGAAAAGCTCAGGTTCACTCTCAGATCTTCCTTCCTCTGTGTCTGCCTGGATGGCTGTTGCACCCACATGCTTGTCTGGAATTCTTCCTCTCCCTACTCCTGCGGAGCTGCCCTCTCATCCCTGCCCCCAGGTTATGGCTTCAGTAACTTTGTGAGTTCCTGGGCCCATGTCAGGGGCAGACCAGGCTGGGGATGGCTGTACCATAAGTGAGGTCAACAACTTGAATCCAGAAACTACAGGAAAAATCCAGCAATGAGGGAATTATGGGCCTGAGAATAATATTCAGGGAGGAGCAACCTCTCTGGATCCCAACGGAACCTACTGCTCCTACTTTGCAGGAGCCCAGCAAAGGTGAGAAGATGCCCACTGAGGGGCTTCTCCTGGAAGCTTCCTTGGTGATGGATAGACAATCACACTTCTAATTTTCAGTTGCTCTTTGGTGACTTGTCTCTGTTTTCAGAGCGAGAGCTCAGTAGTGGAGCGATGTCTAATTGCTTCAAAAGCCAGTAGCCTGGTATCAAGGGTATCCCTGGAGAGCTGCTATTACTTTTTCCTTGGGAGTACTAAGGCTTTTAATGACTTGAAACCAATTTAGGTGGGGAATTGCCTAGCACGAGTGATCACTTTTCTGCAGTGTCAGAACTGAAGAGATGCCATGGTTGCCCCGCCTCTGAGACCCAGTCCTTCGTGCCAATGGCCACTTAGATAAGGACAAGGGCAGAACCTCCTGGGCCCTAGTGAAAAGAATATGAAAGAATTTGGAAGGAGAGGGAATTGGAATTTTTATTCATTAAGAGATTACAACAAGCAATTCTTATGACAAACCTGCCTGGCACTCAGTAAGTCTCAATAAATACAGCATTGTTCCAGAGTGAGTCATCTGTTTGCTGTCTGACTGAGCAGAGGCAGATAAATCGGGGCCATGGTTCCTGTCATCACTTAGCAGATCACCTTCCTTAGATCCCATGATGGCAGGGATAAGAGAAATAGCTCTGGGGTTCCTGTCAGGCTTGTCTCTTAGTAACCTGCTCCTGGGGAGGAAATCCTCCCAGTGGGCCCTGAAAGATGTGTCACAAAGAGAGACATCCTTCATCCCTCTCAGCCACCTGCACCTATGAGGCCTGGGGAAAGACTAGATGAAGCATTGACAAACTGTGGCTCGTGGCCAAATCTGGCCCACAGCTTGTTTTTGTTAATAAAGTTTTATTGGATAATAGCCCAACTCATTAATTTACACACTATTTATGGCTGCTTTCTTGCTACGTGAAAAGAGTTGAGTAGTTGTGACAGAGACCATATGGCCCGCAAAGGCTAAAATATTTATTATCTGGCCATTTACAGAAAAAGTTTGAAGACTGGTCTAGACAGGGAGGCAATCCAGGGACGCTGCCCCTACTGCACGTCACCATCACAGGCCCCGTTAGTGAGCAGCACAGCCTCTGAGGCTACATCATCTCACAGTGCACAGGCAGAGCTCATGCTCTGGCTGCACCATCTATTAGCATATGGGCTCTGGCCTTTCTTGTCCCTAGGTCTGACTCTGGTGGCCTAGAAACTTCTCCATCGCTGCACAGGGACCCAGCTTTAGTCCTGGTCTGGCCTGGCCTCCCTCTGAAATCCATTAGGCGGCCTCTGTGTCCCAGGCACTGTGCCAGATGATTTACATACATTCATGCTTTCCTCCTAAATATACTACTTGATTATTATTGTCCCCATAATGTAGAAACTGGACCTGAGCCTCAGAGAAGTGCAGTAACTTGCCCAAGGTCACGCAGACACGAGTAAGTAATCAAAACCTTGCTCCAACCATGCCTCTTCCCACAGAGTGGCATTGTCTTTTCTGTACCTCAGTGTGTCCCCTCCTCCTTGCGTACTCTTTACTTGTGCTTTTATTTCCTTTCTTTGACACCAAAGTAGCAAGTACCAAAGTACCAAAGTAGCAAGATATATGCTCTCATTTTTAAAAGCCTCACTCCTCCTTCCATGTGTCATAGCAAAGGTTATTTAAGTCTATGACTTTATCTTTCGATTTTTCAAACTATTAAAATATCAATTAGAGAAACTTTGAGATGCAGAATTGAGCTGGCAAGTGGTTCAAATTTATACGGTAATAACTTTGTCACAAGAAGTCAGACTTTAATGTTGCTGGTGGGATTTTTTCTTTTTCTTTAACTTGATCAGCTTCATCAAGCAACATCCAGCATAACCCAATTTCTGTGCAGTGCCAGGGCTGACCTGGACCACCAATTGATTAAGCCTTTCCATAAATCAGACCTAATATTTAATAACACTGTCACATAGAATATAGTGTTAATAGTTTAAATGTCAATCTTCACAGCTCATTGAGTTCTTTGAATAAATAAGTGAGTAGCTTGTTTCAGACCCTGTGGCGGGAGATAGTATTTTTCAGAGGGAAGTAGCTCTGGAGGCCAGCAGTTACAGCAGAAGGTGGTGTTTTCCACTCAGTAAATGCAGCTGAGGTCATAAAGTGTGAATGCAAATGTAGGAAGAAAACAGATCCACAGTTCTTATTTATTTTTATCCCTGATCTAATGCTTGTCCTGGCATCAGATTGTATGTGGGCATGATCTTTCAGCACCTGCATTTGTTCCCTTCTTCCCACTCTGTAACAGGGTTGCTCTCCTTGCAGACAGTCCTTGCTCAGTGTCAGGGAACGTACTCTGTGGCAGAAAATGTGGTCCCAAAAAGGACAGCAGTCTTTCACGGAAGGATCAGGAACTTTGGCACCCCCGTGCACCCTCCATTTGGAAGGAGCAAGGTGAGGAAGGTGGCCATATATGTGGCAGCGTCCTGGTTCCATGGCATGTGGAAGTACATACTGAGGAATGGGGAGAGGCTTGTATGGGATGATACTTCTTTGTACTTTTGGGATGCCAGATTTGAAGATCAAGAGAGTTTGGGAGGGATGCAGATTTGGCCCTCCTGAAAAGGGACTAGTAAGAACTAGGTAACCCTGTGTAGTGAAAAGCAAGAACACTGCTCTCAGTAACAGCAGGGGCCATGCAGGCATGATCCAAAACACAAGTTTTGTCCTTTCTCTGCTTCCAAGGCAATGCGGATTGGGGATTTTATAAACCTCCTTCCTTCTCAGCCACTCACATTGGATGATCAATAGCACTATATCCACTTGGCAAGTTGGATGGTATCTTCTCTTTCTTCATTCACCTATGAACTTATTCGTCCCTTCAAGAAACGTAGTTTGAGTAGCTTCTTCTTTCTAGGAGTTAAGATATGGGAGTTTAAATTCCACTTTCAACCTAATTTAATCTGTGGCTTTGAGCAAGTGAATTCACCTTTCCAGACCATCTGCGACACTGGAGAAAGCCTTCCCAGATTAGCTGTGAGTTTACCAACGGTAAGGACTGAAGCATCTGGTGTGGACTGTAGCACAAGGAATACATTCAGTAGATGTCAGCAAACTTTCCTAGCATCAATATATGTTAGGAAAATAATATTAAAAAAATAAAGACAAATAGCACTTAGTCTTTTATGGGGTGTAATTGACTAACAGTAAAATGCACACAGGTCTATTTCATGAGTTCAGTTATGTAATAACCACGCAAAACAAGATATAGAACATTTCCATCACCTTCAAAAGCTTTCTTCTGTCACTTTCTAGACACTTTTACTCTTCCCCAGATACAACTACTTGCAGATTTTTAGCACCACAGATTAAATTTGCCTTCTCTTGTAGTTCATATAAATAGAACCATATAGAATATATGTGTTTGTGTTTAGCTTCCATTTTTCTTTGCTAAATATGAAAGGGTGGAATTCCTGGGTCCTAAGGTAGTGTGTTCACTGCTGTATGCATTGCCTAACCACTCCAATGTGATTATGATATTTTACACGTGCACTAGGAACATACTACTCACATACTTGTAAGTTCCAGTTGCTGGACATTCTAACCAACACTGGTGTTGCTAGACAGTTCTCCTCTTCCCTAGAGACAACTACTTGCAGATTTTTAGCAACACAGATTAAATTTACCTGCTCCTGTAGTTCATATAAATAGAACCACATAGAATATGTGTGTTTGTGTTTGGTTTCCTTCACCCAACAAAATGTCTATGAGATATACCATGAAGTTGTCAGCACACATCCACCTTAGGACCCAGGAGATCCACCCTTTCATATTTAAAATTTATATATGTATAAAATTTGCATATATAAAGTTACATATATATATATATATAGTGAACATGGGCCACTTCCTTATCTCATACACAAAATATTAATTTGAGATGCAACATAGAATTAAATGTAAAAACTTCTAGAAGAAACTTTGCAACTTTGGAATAGAGAAGACTTTTTTAGGCAGGATACAAAAAGCAATAACCCTAACAAAATTGATAAACAGAATTTTAAGTCTAAAAATGTCTATTCCTCAAAACACACCATTAAGAAAATGAATGGGCAAGTTACAGACTGATAATTATATTTGTAGCACTTATATTTGGTCAAGGACTTACATTCAAAATATTTAAAAGACTAATATAAATCAGCAAGGAAAAGAAGACCCCAATAAAAATTTACAGAAGACTTGAGCACACATTTCATGAGAGAAGATACATGGATGACCAATAAGCATGTGAAAAAGTGCTCAACTCACTAGTCACCACAGGAATGCAAATTAAAACAATAATGAGATATCTGTTGACACCCACTAAATTGTCTACAATCAAAAAGATTTTTATTGTATTATCATATTGTAAATATTTGTATCATATTATTTTATATATACGATATAATATACGTACACACACACACATATATATGCATACATATATCAAATTGAGTCAGTACCATTTGTTAAAAAGATTTGTATTTACTCAACAAATTGGCTAGATACCTAGATTAAAAATCAACTGGCCATGGGTAGATTGATCTATTTCTGGATTCTCTATTCTGTTCTGTTTATGTCTATTCTTACACCAATACAAAAATGTCTTGATCACTTTAGTATTATAATAATTCCTTAGATCAGGTAGTTTGAGTTCTCCAACTTTGTTCTTCTTCTACAAGAGTGTTTGGACAACTTCAGATCCCTTGAATTTCCATTTAAATTTTAAAATCATCTTGTCAATTTCTTCAAAATAGCCTCTTGAGATTTTGGTAGCTATTACATTTAATATATGGATCATTTTGGGGAAAATTTATATTTTTACAATACTGAATCTTCCAATCTGTGAACATGGTTTTTCTGTTAAAAAACAAAACAAAACAAAAAACTTTGACTTCATTGATTTTCACTGAAAATTTTATTTTATATTTTCACTTTATATTAATTCACTTTATATTAATTTCACTTTATATTTTATTGATTTCAGCTCTTTCGTAAAAAAAACATTACTTCTATTTTACTTTGGTTATAATTTGCTCTTACCTCTTCTGTAATAGCTTTGTAATGGAGTTAAAACTTAGATCATTAATTCTGTACTTGTTTTCTTTCCTAATATAAGCATTAGAGCATTAGAGCTATAAGTTCTCTTCTAAGCACTGTTTTAGCTGCATCCCATGATTTTTTATATCTTGTGTATTCATTATCATTTAGTTCAAAATTGAAGTCTCAGGCTTAATCCTTTTGTCGGGGTATCCCTGTTGAGTTCAGGAGGGCAGCACGTGACTGTGATGTGGTGTAGAGAAGTCTGTGCATGCCCAGAGCAGGGATCTATTCTGCTTAGTGGGTGGAGGAAGCTTCCTAAGATAGTGCTGCCATGGACACACATTTTATAATCCACATGCCTTAATTTGTTTTCTGTTTTGAAGGTAAAAGTATGGAATGTGGGAGAAAACTGGCAAGCAGAAAATAAAATAGAAAGTCAATGGAAATCAGAGAGGCAGAGAGTTGAACGTCATGTGAACAAAATGCACTTTTACTTCTACTAAATGTATAACTTCTTGTAGGAGGATGAAGGCAGTGGTATTTTCACTGCTTAATGGTTGCTGTCTTCAAATCCCTTCCTGGTCTTGGGTTTCTGCCTCCTGAGTCCTCCATGCCTTCCTTAGTCAAGTAAAATGTACCTGATTTTTCTTCACATGCATAACTTTGTGGTCCACCCAACTCCAAATGCGCTTAAACTTCCCTCAGTTCGTGTCCGCCTTTAAAAGAATAATCAGTTTTGAAAGGAAATCTTTAAGTTGTATGTTTATAATTTACATGTAATATGTTGCCACTAAGAAAAGTGTAAAATATTCCAGGACATAAGAAATAAAAATAAGCAGAAGAAAACTAATCAAACATCTTTGTTCACCACCTAAATACAGTTCTAAGAATTTTTTTGTGTATTTCTGTGTAGTCGTTTTTGAATTTCTAAAGAAGAATTTATATAATTATATAGTGTTGTAGAAAATGTATTTTAACTTGCATTTTTCTAACATTGTTGTAAAATTTATAAAAGTCATTTAGTGGCTAATGAATATTTCATCAAATAGATATAAACTATTTGAGGTAAAAAATTTATTCAAACATTCCCTTCTCAAATTGTCATTTGAGTTCAGTTTTTTACACATATAAATGACATTGTAATGAACATCTTCATGCCTAATGTTTTTCTAGTTACTATATTTGTTTTGTAGGTTTAATTCTCAAAAGTAGAATTATGGTGTCAAAAAATATATAAACATTTAAAGCTCTTGGCAAAATATTACTGAGTATTGCCAAAAGAAGGACTTGGATGAATTATATTATCAGTTTTGGAATCAAAAGAATGTTCATGTTTCAGTTGATTATTTAAATCAAATTCTTATGATTTATCTTATATAGAAGTCTTTTTATAAATTGGTATTTTTCTATTTTTCTCATATTATTCATTGTGATTTTTTTCTTTCTCTTTATAAATGTACATTATGTATTTGTGTGTGCATGCATTTTTGCTTTATTTTGCTTTATTATTCTGGGGACTAGGGTGAAGCAGCAAACATTTTCTTTTCAATCCTTTTTTCCCTAGACCCACATGAGAACACTGCCACCATAAACTGTGATAAAAAAAAATTATGGTGATTTTGGGGATATTGAATAAGATCATGGTTAGAGGTCTGTAGTAGTTTAATATTCAGAAGTGATACATATACAAACCCCTTCCCCAAATATGTCTTTCTGCAATGATTTACTATTTAAAGTATTTGGATTTTTATACATTTTTTAATTCATTTATCCATCAACTTATTTACTAGTGCTGAGCTCAGTTAATATGTAAAAGAGGGCATGATACTTTATTCCTACATCTGAGTTGTAAGAGAAGACAAAGGCCAATTTGAGACAGTATGTTATGTCAAAAATAAAAGATTTTTGCTTCTTTTCTTACTTTACCCCGGCCTTCCTCCGACAGGGCCTCCTGTCAATGGTTGGACAATCAGGAGGTTAATTTAATCATAACGGTTACCATTAGAGAGGCCTGGGACTGCCCGGGTTCCGGGTGAAGTTTCTCCCACGCATCCACGCGACTGTGCTTCAGCACAACCGGGTTTCCTCATTCGTGAGGAAACTGAAGTCCCAAGAGGATAAGGGACTTGCCGATAATCAAGCTCGAGTCAGTGCTGAGCTTCTCTCACTCGGGCGCCTTTGTCCTTGCTCTGTGAGTCTCTGCGGCAATGGACGAGACTCCTGATCAGAATGAAGCCTCAGCTCCCCCTGCCACCGACCCACTCGTGTTCTAGTTACCAGAGCCGGAGTGGTTCCCTCCCCTCTTCACACCTTTGTGCACCGCGGAGCACACCACCCCGCTTGCAGCACCGTTCGCTTTCTTTGTCTGCCAGACTGCTTCCTGGTTACCCCCGGAGCCTTAACGGAAGCATTCGCTTCTCCTGAGCCTTCCCTGGGTGCCCTTGTGTCCCTCACCACACTGGGCATCCCAGAGTGCAGCCTCGCCAGAGGCCATCTGGTTCCCAGGGCCAGGCTCTGTCACAGCCCTGCCAGACTTGGAGCTGCTCTAGGGTGAGGCCTGACTCTTATTCATTTGTCTGTCCCAGGGCTGGCCTCAGGCAGAGGCAGGCACAGGGGTATAGCACATGGACATTCGAAGCCTCTGACCCTTTCTAAAATCAAACAAAATAAATGTTCAACAAGTAAGCAATGTAAGTGGGTGGAAATGCAGACATGTGTGTCTTTCTTAAACATGAATAAGCAGCAGAATTGCTGGGGTCCGGTTGCAGGGAGAGCAAGGATAGATGAGGGGTGGCCGGGAGGGGAAGGGTCCTCTGCCCTGGGCCTGGGGGGCATAGTCAGTCTTGCCAATGCGAGTCACCGCACGTTAACTAAGGTGGCCTCTTCATAACTCCTTGCTGCTTAAATCTGCCTGATGATGATTGGTTTGGGATAATACAGTCCAAAGATCAAGGAAAGCCCCCACTGTGTTCCCTTATTAAATTACTTTGCTTTGGGTTTTCAGCATTGCCAAGCAAATCTCATTATGAATTCTTCAATTACTTTCTTTTATGATTTTTATAATTTGGTAGGGTAAGCTCTGGAATCAAACCAATATCCGTGCCATCATGCTAACTTTGATTATTTTCAAACTCCTCATTAGGGGGAGTGGGAGGATGTTGACTCCCCCTAAATCTGATTTTATTTTTCAGATTTGCTCTGCCCTGTAATTGCTTTGTACCCGGGTCTGATGTGCTTCACCTTAGCACTGGCTGTAAATGTGGGCCGATTCCATTCTGTTTGTTCCACTGAGCATTATTGCTTTGGGTTTTATGACTTATGTTTTTGCATTTTGAACTGAATTGTTTTGTTATTTGATTACATCAAAATGAAGACACAGTTGCTGGTGAAAACAATTTTGATTTATTACGTCAGCCACATTGTTGGCAATATTTGTTTGGTTTATTCTTATTTTCACTTTATTGGTATGATATTGTTTGTCCAGGAACAAAGAGGGAGAAAGGGAGGCAGGAAAATAACATTTATAAAGAAATAATTAGATGTGGTGGTGTGCTTATGCACTCTGCCTTCCTTCACAGAGGGCATTTTGTGATATTCCCATTTTGCAAATAATAAATGCAAAACTCGGAAAAGTTAAACCCTTTGCCCTAAAATTATATGCCTCTTTCTACTATCCTTGTGTTTTATTATTATTACTATGATTAATACCATTATCATCATCATCAACAAGATAAAACGTATTTTAGTGGAAGTTGTAGTTTCCACTGGGATGGGACCTCTGACAGAGTTGATAGTTCTCTCTTCTCTCCAACTTGGGGATGTTAAGATTTGCTCTGAGCTCTACATTTTAAAACTGGTGTGTGTGTGTGTGTGTGTGAGAGAGAGAGAGAGAGAGAGAGAGAGAGAGACAGAGAGAGAGATAGACAGACAGAAAGGTGGTGAGAGGCGGATTCACTCAAACCAGGAGAAGTACTAGAAACGTGAGGAGAGGATGCCTGCTGAGGATCAGAAAGAGGACACACAAATGCTGTGCTTAATGAAGAACATCCTCAGTGGTAGAATTTGGAGTCCCCAATATTTGAAGAACCTTCACATCGGAGAAGACTTGGACCAATTGCGTGCAGCCCAGACGCCAGACCTCAGTCAGTGACGTGAGGACGTGATAAGAGGACTCTCCAGCGAGGACAGAGATGCCGTCATCCCTGGGCCACCCAGCAGGGCCATGCGGGGGTGTGACCCGCCACCCCTGCAGGCCCCTCTAAGTGGTACATTTTATGATGCCTTTGACTTTATAAAGCTGTAAACCCTGACAGACAGAGCCCAGAGCTTGTTTGGCCGTGAGGGATGGGAGTCCATTTGGATCTTTTGGGTCAGAATGTAACCTCTTTTATAGCTCTTCAAAGTGCTCTAAGGCTATTGTGTGAGCTCTGACATTTTAGCAAAGGCCATAAAGGAATACTTAGCCACAAATGGAGTTAGAGAATGAGGCTCTTCCACATAAATCCCCAGGGATGGTCTCCCAGCACATTAAGGGATATTCTTTCATATTAATTATGCTCACATGAAATTTTGCTGCTTCTCCCACCTTCCAGCATAGTCTGAGTCACCAGTTCCCGACAATTCTTTATGGCTAAAGAGACATTAAAAGAAGGTTGCTTCAGATGGCAAGGCTACCCTAGCCTCAGGGTGCACGTTCGTTCATGAGTCTCACTTGAACTGGTCTCCGCGAAGTCAAATGCTCAGTTAAGGCAGCGTAGTATGTGATTAGAACATGGGGTTTGCGTCAGTGAGGGCTGGATTTGGCTCTTGCATTCATCTGTTGCCAACTGTGAGATCTTGGGCAAATTTACTGACTCCTGAAAAATAGTAATAATAACACTGGGTCTGACCCGAGTTGCTGTAAAGATTAGAAGTGATGTGAAGGGATTAGCACTATGCCTTGCAGAATATATTTTAACATGGCGGTTATCAAAGGGTGGGCCTTGTTCCAGCCACAGCAGCAGCATCTGGGAACTTGATAGAAATGTGAATTCTTGGGCTCTATCCAGATCTCATGAGTCCAAAGCTGGGTGATGGGAGGTTCGTGATCTGTGTTCCAGCGTGCCCTCCGGGGATCCTCGTGCTTTCTCGACTTTGAGAACATCTGCTTGAACAAACGGCACTTACTGTTACGATTGTTATTTTATGAGTACTTGATTTTTTTTTTTAATTTTAGAAAGTGACTCTTAGAGGCCAAGGGTACCCGTTGATGCTGTCCATGAACATGAGGCTCTGGAGGAGACTTTAGGATGGAGAAAGAAGTAGGGCAGACCCAGAGGGGCAAATGGCACATGGCTGGCCCAGGCTGACTTCCCAGATCATAGTTTTCATCCCTCCAGCTTTTTGTTCAATCACTTTACACGTATTTATCCATCATCAACTCTGTGCCAGCATCTTGCTAGGGGAGTGAACAGGGCATGCATGGCCAAGGAGCCTGCATTCTTCCCTGGATGTCTGTGTGTGTGTATGTGCATGCGCGTGCATGTGCAGGTGCGCGCGCACATGTGTGCGTGTGTGTGCATGTGCACGTGCGTTCATGTGTATGTGCATGTGTGCGCATGTGCATGTGTGTGTGCATGGCACACAGAGAGTGTCCACACAGCCCTAGCTCTGTGTTTTATGGGATGTTTGACCACAGGGATGTCTGTCTTCTGTGCACTCTGAATTCATGTGTTCTTAGGTTTTTTTCGTTTCCCTGAGATGGTAGTTTTCATTCTGTGTTCTTTTCCCTTTGTAATCTATTTTATATCTAGACAAACCAAATTACTCTATCTTTTAAATCATTCTTAATTTTTCCCAGGGAATACCTCAGATTAGATTATTGTTTATCATAGTCTTTGGACAATTTAAAATTTTGACAACTCATTGAAAATCAATGTGTCCCTTTGCCCTGCTGAGAAGGTTGTTTATGGCCTCAAGTTTTGCTGATGGTGTACAATTTCAGATTTTGAGAAAGGAGCCATTGATTCTTCCAAGTTAGAACTTTTCTTTTTTCTTTGTACCAAACCAGCTTCTTTTCCCTTGGAGATGTGAGAATCCGGCTCCCACTAGGATACTTCTTAGTTTACTAAAAAGACTATTTCTCCCCAGAGTGCCAGAGGCCCCAAAAGGCATAATGCCATCATAGGGTCAGGTGCTGGAGGCAGATGTCATTAGCAAAAGCTCAGCCAGGATCTGGAAGCAGAAGAGAAAAAAACAGCATGAGAACAGAGCTAGTTGCTAAGGAGGCTCTATGTGGCTCTTTGCGGGTGTTGACATTGAACTTTTGATGCGGCAGGGAGGAAGGCCATTTGAAGTCACAGAGACCTGGGGAGAAATTCAAGCTCTGCCAAGAGCTAATTCTGTGGCCTTGGGCACAGTTCTTTCTAAACCTCAATTTCTTTGGGTAGAAAATGGACACAGTTTGTACCATGGAAGTTTATCCTGAACTTTCTAAGAAGAGAATGGGTGGGGAAGTACCAAGTAGAGTACTTTTTGGGAAGATGTTCTGTGTGATCTTCCCTTAAAGTATGTTTTCAGTAGCCTTGGTCTTTCAACTCTATGGCTCCCCTTCTTCCATTTAGTGCCCCAATCCAAGACCCCAGAACTTTAGTACTTTTTCCCTTTCTAAACCTGCTTTCAAGAGAAGATAAGAAATTAATTGGCCTAGACATCTATATCATTACATATCAACTTTAGCATGCATCAGGGTCACCTGGGGAGGTTATTAAAACATAGATTGTTAGGTCCTATTTCCAGAGCCTCTTATTCAGTGGTTCAAGGTGGGACCTGAAGATTTACCTCTCTAGTAAATTCTCTAGGAAGCTTCTGCTGCTGATCCAGGGAACATACTTTGAGAACCACTAGTCAATAGCATAGACTTTGAGAAAGTCACACCTAGAGAAGACCCTAAGGACCATCTGGCTCCTCTTTCATTTTTACAAATTTACATGAGTCAGTAATTAGACCAATACAACCCAGTCTAGCAGTCGTTCTAATTTACCAGGCTGAGGACAATTTCAAGTGTTATTTATTCCAAGGCAATTGCATTTTAATCAGAATCCAAACTTTAAGCTGTGAGATGATATTGGTGATGATTATTATCACCATGAGGATAATGTATTATTGTTTGAGTTTCTTCAATGCAGCAGACACTTCCCACACCATCTCTCCTTGTGTAAGCATGTGAGGTGGGCATGCTATTTCTGTCTTCCCAGTGAGGACACTCAGCTCACAGGGCCCAGGTGGTTGGCCAAGGACAAGGGGAAGGCCTGGTCTGCCTGTCTCCAAACCTTTGTTCTCACCAACACACTATGTCATTCTCTCTATAAAGTGGAGTGAAAATTCTATAAAGAAAGTTAAGAAATCAAAGAGCAGATAATATAAAAGAAAAGGCATTGGTGGCCTTTTGAGATGCAAAATTACCGTCATTCTCTCTAGTCCCTGCTGTGCTTGTCACTACTGATTATGTTACTCCAGGGCACAGGAACACCAGAGTGGCCAGCAGGAGCCACTTTCCACTGCTGTAGTTATGGGCTGTCTTTGTCATCTCAGCCCTCCTGTCCAGGAGGTGGGTGGCCTCACTGGGACCCCCGTGACAAAGCTGTAGGGCTGCCCTCGTGCCCATGCTCTTTGCGGCCACACATACCCATGGGGCATCCCTCTCCCAGATGGCCTTGCTGCCCCTTTGGCTGCATCATCTCGTTGTCCAGCTCCATCCTGTTCACTGTGGCCTGAAGCCAGGAGCCAAATTGACTTCACACCCCACGGCCACTTCGGGAGAGCAGCTTTTGCAGTAATTGTGGAGAGTTCGTTCAGCTGCAATCTCTTTCCCTCCCACTGAGCCTGTTCTGGGTTGCCTCCTTTGCTGGGCCGGGGACTGGGGACTGATCCAGATAAAGGGTCATTATCCTTCACTCCTTGCACAGCAGGTTTCCTGGCAGCCTCCTGGTTGGCCTTTGTGAACAGCCTCTGAGTGTCTCGCTGATGGCCTGCCTTACATTTTCATGTCATTTTGGGCGACCACCTTGCATTGTTCTGAGAGCCCAGGGAAAGGTGAGCTCCTTATCTCCAGCTGTAGGTCCACATTTTCTGAACCCTTCATGGTTCCCCAGGTGCTTGGTACCTGAGTCCATGTCTCTGTTGTCTCCCAGGGGACTGTGTGGCTCACAAGCTCACACGTACACACACACATAAACACACTCACAAAGCTACACACACTCACATTTTCACATGCATACACATTCACACAGTTCTCAGATGTGTACATACTTACACACCTTCACACACACATGCACTCACTCACATAATCCTCACTCACATACATTCACACACATACTCACGCATTCACACCTGCATACACACCATCCCACATGCACATACGCCAACACAGCCCCGCACACTTACACACATGCACACATACATACACACTGACACACATTCTCACATGCATACACACTCACATATACACACACACATATTCTCACGTGTCCACACTTACACACCCATACACCCACATTCTCCCACACTTACACACATGTACACACACAATTCTCATGCATATAAACTCGCACTCTCATGCATGCACACACACTCACACGCAGACTCTGCACACTCACACAGAGTGTGCTGTTGATTTCCAGGGGGAGAGTGACAGGTGGGAGGGCAGTCGGGGGAAGGAAAGGTGCTTCAGGAAAAGCTGACAGATTGGTCTCTTGGGTCCAGTTGGACACTGAGGAAGGAGAAGGAAACGGAGATGCGTTGAGCCCTCACTCTGTGCCAGGCACAGTGCTTGGCGTTCTGCAATTTTCCACCCACAATCGTCCTCCTAGGAAGGGATTCTCAGCCCCTAAGACTATAGGTTCCCGAAAGAGCTGGGATGAGATGACGGGGGAGACACGGACTTGCCTGCCTCTGTCACTCTGCTCTCTGCAGTGTGCTCTGTGCAAAGAGCGAGACCGAATCTCTGCAATCACCGTCTTAGACGCCGCAGTCGCAGGTGTTTGCTGACGGAAACACGGGCAACACAGAGATTCTAAAACACCAGCAAAGGTCACCCATGATGGTACTGCCCTAAAATGATCCTTGTTTGTATTTGGTACTTGCTTTTGATTCTTCATGAACATAAAACTTTCACATAATAATTTTAAAAAGATATCACAGTGTCAGTACTCTATTCTAACAGGTTCTTTTCCACTAAGTAGTATATTATTGGTTGTCATGTTTAGACTTACCATATGCCAAGCAAGATCCAAAGTATGTCACATACATTGAGGGGTTTAATCCTCATCAGAACTCTTTGAGGTATGGTCCAGTTTACACCCAGTGGAACTGAGGCCGACAGATGTTAAACAGCGTGCTTGCATTCCTGCAGCCGGCAGGCAGTGGAGCCAGATTCAAACCCATGCAGTCAGACTCCAGAACCCAGGCTGGCTCACAGCCCAGGGCTGCTTCTTTTTTACCAGTGGACTTTTTCTTTGCAATCAATGCTCTTTTAAAACACCATATTAACGGTAATGTAATATTCCATCATCTAGTCCTGGCATTTACCTAGCTGATTCTCAATTATTGAACATTTAGGTTGTTTTCACTTTCTGGCTAGTTTAAACAATGTTGCCTTGAAAATCTTTATACAAACATTTTTTCAAAAATTGAATAATTCCTTAGGATAACTCCCAAGGGGTGGAATTGCTGCATATGCACATTTTAAAAGCATTCAATCCTCCCCACTAAATTGCCATTCCAGAAATATCATGCCAGCCCACACTCCCACCAACAGACTGCAAAATTGTCCTTTTATCTGCAGATGGTCTGGGTTTTTACTGTTTCATCTTACAATTTGGCACAGTGCATATGTAATACAGGTATCAGTGTAGCCAGGGTTCAGGCTGTGTATGACAGCGTGTTGCCATTGTATGAACATAACTAGGAGCTGAGACTTGGGATGTTTGAAAAGGCTGAGCTCTGCTTTGTTGTGATGAAGGGAGGTGTAAGGGGGGGCACTGAGTCTGCCACACAGACAGGAAGAGCACGAGGATGCATCAGGTTTCCAAGGAGTCCCTGATGTCCAGAAACCTGCAGACCCTGTGTCTTCCCTTCTTCTAGGGTTTCAGTGGTTCCATGGACCACCCTTGTTTGTAAGGCTGGGGAAAGACAGGCATGGCCATTCGTGTGCGATCTGTCACCAGCAATGTCCCCTAGGAAGTGGTCCAAGAGTGAAGACAGTAGGTGTGTTTTCCCCAAACTTTTTTTCTTGAGTCCCAGTGGGGCAGACAGAATGGCACAGAATTTTCTGGAGCCAAATAGAACTCAGGTTGACATGACTCCACTGTTCATTACCTTTCCTTGTTTGTAACAAGTCATTTTATTTTTCTGAGCCTCAGTTTCTTAAAGGGGATGAATCTTCTGTCCTTGAGAATTGTTCCATGGATGAAAAGGCATCAGGTTTCTAAAGGCCCTGGTACCCGGCAGGTGCCTCACACCTCCCCTGCGCCTGCACTGAGGATGCCTGGCTTCCTTCAGTGCTTTTTTTCTGGTAGCATTTGTGACTGATGTTTGCAGCACCAGCATTCTTGTTTGGGGGAGCAATGTGGTTGCTTGTCCCTTTCCAAAGCAGTTAGGATGGAATAGAAGAGTGTAATGAGGTTCTTGCCTCAGAGGCTGATGTCTCTGAAAGTTTGTTCTCCAACTGAGTTCTGGAAGGCATGGAGTCAGTGGAGCAATGAGAGGCAGTGCAGTCTCATTTTATTACCAGTGTGGGATGATGGAAAGTGAGCAAGTCGTCCAATATTGCAGCTTACTCATGGATTTGTATGGGGAGATCAACCTTCCTCCAGCCATGTTGGCTGATCATGGTCCCCCAAATGTTAGGAAGGATGCTCTAAGTGCTGAACCCAGACCTCCTCACTGTTCTCAATTCCTTTCATTTTAGAATGCTCCAGGGCTCAGGTGGACTCGGGAGGGAGTGGATGTCAGGGCTGGGCTTGGATTCTGTTTGCTAAGATGCTTGCTGGGAGACAGGCCAGGGGTGGTCCCTCTGGCTGCTGTTGTCTTGGCATGCTGCGGATGGATGGCCACATGCCCTTGACTTTTTTCAGTGCCACAGATAGATGTTCTTCCTCCTTTCCCTAAAGTCCTTGCATCTATTGTTTTTGTGTCTGGAGCAAAGCCTTTTGTTTTTCCTTTTAGGGAAAGAGGAAAATGAAATGAAGCAAAATGTTTAGAAGCAGGCCAAGGATGTCAGCTTTCCCAAGTGCTTGGGTGCTGTCAGGAAGCCAGTGTCCTGGAGAGATTTGAGAGCTCTGCCAAGGCTTTGTGTCCTGTTGGTGGACCCGGGCACAGCTCTGGTGGAACCAGGAGCACTCAGGGGGACGCAAATCAGATTTGGTGCCCATGTAGTGTGTGATAGTATAGACTGTAAAACAAGATTAAAGAAAACGTTTTAATCAAATTGTCCTAAGGATCATCACTTATGCCTCTCCATTAGGTAATGATACTGCCCATCTTTTGGCACATTACATTTCACACGTACACAGAACAGCAATAATACTGCATCCATCACTAATAGTGTGTCCATCCTATTATTTTTTGCTACTTTCATTAAGTGTGCGTAAGTGCGTGTGTGTATATATATAGTAATCAAATATGTATATAGTGTTTCTGCAAAGCCTTTATAATTACTATCTGTTACATAAAATGCTATCACATTCATGAACCGTAATTTATGAAATTATTTCCCTATTTGGCATGTTTACTCTAGATTTAGAATATTTGTCATACATTTTGGATATATTCAGGTTACTTTTTAGGTTAAACTCTCAATTTTCCAGGGAAAACACATGAGCAGGTTTAACCATCCGTGTTCCATATTATCACATTACTTTCTGAAGGGTTGTGTCATTTTGAGATGCCGATAGCCAGGAAGGATCATGCCCATTTTGCCACAGTTTCTTCACCACAGAATATTATCAATTAAAAATAAATAGCACCATGTAAATAGCCAAATGACATTTCTAAACCATACTAACTTCCACACCTCTACTTTCTTGCATAATCTGTAAATACATTATTGCTTATGGAAAAAACCTAGGCTAGAGTCCTAGAACTAGCCCTGAAAGGCTCTCTGGGGTCAAAGGAGCTGGACAGTGGTGTTTCTGTGCCCACCCAGGCTCTGCACAGAGCTGAGGGCTCGAGGGAGGCTCGGCTCTCTGCACAGCTGATCTCCAGTCTGACTTTCCAACAGTCACATTCCAACGCATTGATCCATGCTAACTCAGTGGCTGGAAATTCAGAATGCATTTAATATTATAAATGGGCTGGCCGGATAAAGGTGATTCAGCCCACTGAAAGTACAGTGTTTGTTTTTGTCTTAAGTATCAGAATCCAAGTCTGTTTATCTCTTTTATCTCTCGGACACTATGAAACAAAATGCCAAAGATCGATTTGTAAGCAGCTCACCACCTACATGCCTGCTCTCAGACCTCCCTCCCTGACCCCTCACCGCTGCCTGGGAGGTAGGAACAGGGCAGCGCCAGGAGATGCAAGGAGGAAGGGCTGGTATGAACAGACATAATTGCAAATGTAGCAAATCGAAAGATCTGCCCTGATGCCCGAAGCAGGTGACTGAGCTCACCCTTCTCCCTCCACGAGTACCAGCCCGTGGCACAAGCTTGGGAGGAGGCTGGATTCCTGCCTGTGCTCTGTCTTCCCAAGAGCCTGGAAACTATCCTTAACAGAAAAGAGTCAATATAAATAGGAAATGGCAGGCGTCTCCTGGTGTGAGCGGTCTCGGAAATGGAGTTGAAGGGGTGGAGGATGGAGGGAGAGGAATAGGCATGCTGTCCTGGTGAAACTAACGCCAGATAAGAGACCAGGAGCAGAAGGGGGGTGGGATGCTGATGACCAAGGAAGAGGACGGTGAGCTTGTGATGGGAGGGCTGGGAAAGAGGCCACACACTTGGATCTCCAGGGCACAAATGCTCGATGTATTCCATGTCCCCCACTTATGGGGGAGCCAGGCCTGTGGATAAGTAGCACACAGTAAAGGGGTGAATTCGTAATTATTAGAGGCTACATGGGAAACTGGTTCTGACTCCACAACAAAGAAACAAATCTTAGAGATTTTTTCATTGTTATTTATTTATTTATTTATTCATTCAGTTGGGAGAGGGATAGAGCTGATTCTTCAAAAGGGCAAGCAGGGGGTCTCTATGAAGGTGGCAGAGCCATGACGGGTGGGGCTGTTTTGACTTCTCACCGCTGGCAGCGGAAATGTTCCTGGCAGCAGGGTCAGCCCTCAGAAGCGTAATGTCTGGCACAGGCTCTGCGACACACCAGAAGGACCGTGGAGGTGTCTGCAAGGTGCAGGAAGTTCTCCTGGAAACTGATGGGCGTGGGGACCCCAGGGGAGGTTTGGGTGCTGCCCTCTGCTCAGTGTTGGCCTGAGAGGAGCCGAGGAAGCTCCAGCATGCCAAGGAAGCAAAGAAGACACGTTGAGAATGGAGAGTGTTTCATAAGGACAGAGCTAGGATCTGGCCTGTCGCGCTGCACTGGGAGCTTCTGACGTGGCCCCCACCACAAAGTGTGGTGCACCACCCTCTCCAGGTCCTCCTGCCCGCAGCCTGGAGTGACAGCTCGTGCCTGTAGTCCCAGCGATGCAGGAGGCTGAGCCTGGAGGATCGCTTGAGCCTAGGAATTCAGGTCCAGCCTGGGCAACATAGCAAGATTCTGGTTCTTAAAAAAAGAAAAAGAAATATAATGTTACATTTAGTCCCTGTTTTTCAAATGGGGAGATGGAGTGTCTGGGGTCATCCTGGCAGGTCAAGGAGACCCCAACTTTGTCTTGTCATCTTGATCATCTTCCTGGTTAGCAGGGATTTGAGGCTGTCTTCACCAGCATCCCTTCCGGATTTTTCCTCCTCCTCAGCTTAGTCTTGCAGGACTATAAATGCAGCTTCCTGCAGGCAGCTCTGCTCACCTGTCTCTGAGCCCAGACTGCGCCTTGCAGGAAGGCAAGTGCCCCATTCGAGTGGCTGCGCCAGGCTTTCCTCAGAGTCAGTTCCTACTCGGTCTGAGCCAGCTTATTTTGTTTTCCTTCGTGGAACATCACTTGAAAGGTAGAAATGAACCTGATCTTAATTCTTCCTTCAACATGACATGCCCTTTTCAAATCGTACAAATAACAATGTCTGATTGTCATGTTGAATTGTGAGCATGGATGTGAAATGCTCCAAAATCTGACTGAAGCCAAATATTAGGTCGTAAGTCAACATTTTGCTGAGAAACTTGGTTACCGAGAGGTTGAAAATTTATATCTTTTTGTGAGAAAACTTGTTTGCCAGCAGGAAAAAATTTCAAAGACTGTTATCTTCCTACATGGGGGGAGAGAGATGTGGGTAATTTTGCAGCCTGGATCAAAGTCCATTAGGACTGCTGAAATTGGACTGGTTGAGGAGCGAGGCTTTGGTGCAATATTGGGATTGCTCCTTGAGCTGCAAGTCAGTGGTTGGCACAGGTACGTGTCATTTCTCACAAGGTCACTGGGAAAAATTGTGTGAATGGCTAGGAGCAGCATCCTCCACTGAGGGAAGTCACGCTCTGCCCACAAATCCTTCTGATGGAGACCTGACAAGAAAATGAGCCATCTCAGGCCATGGGCACTGAGGGTCTTGAGAGAAATAAAATCCTGACTGGCTTCATCAGAGGATCTGTGGCACTCTCTTTGGAAAGTCTCAGTGGACATGAAGAGTCAACCAAACCGAGGCAGGAGCCGGGGACAATGCCCTTGACAATGTCAAGAAGGCCGTAGCTTGCCAGCTTGGCCTGTTGCTGTCTGTGATATATCACCCCCATCACCAACCCATACTGAGGTCCCCCAGCATCTTGCGTGTGCCATGGTAGGAGGGACGGGGAAGGCAAAGAGGTGTCTGTGTCCTCACTATAGAATTAAAACCAGGCACTCTGCTACATTAAAAACATTATGCTCTATTTTAAGATGGTCAAGTGACAATGTCTAGTTTGCATCTCCTCCCAGAAAGTAAAGCAGCTTGCATTCCCTCTGAGTACCCAAACTCCAGGCAAAGTTAGAATTGTGGCTCAAGATAGAATTGAACGCTGCAGTGGCTGGGTGTGATGGAGTAGGACTTTAACCGTGGCCTCAGGCAAACTCCTAATGGAATAATCTGCACCCACTGCACTGATACAGAGACACTGACACTGGAAACCCGCTCCTCCGTGTGTGTGCGTGCATGTATGTATGCAGACATGCATGTGTGTGTATGCATGTGTGCATGACTGCGTGTATGTGTGTGCCTGTGTATTTGTGCATGTGTATGTGTGTGCAGGCACATGCACACCCTTATATGTGGGCAGTGAAAGGCAAGTGGCAGAAGCCTGCACGGCGCACAGTAGTTGGGGCTGTGTCCTTAATGGGTTCTTTCCAATGCACAGGAGCTCCAGACATGTGCCTGTGCTTGATATTAAGTCACCACAACTTGGGGGCACTGAACTCAGGGCCCTTGCCTATGCAACCCCCCCAATCTGGGACATAGGCCCATGCCACTGTGACCAGGAATCTGGTCCTACAGCTCAGCTCCAGCTCAACTGCCCTTCCCCTCTCCATGAGCCGTGCTGTGGTTGGAGCCTGCCCATCTTTTATATTTAACCACAATGATTGGCATCAGCCAGCGGTGGCATCTGCAGGCCAGCAGATGGCAGGAGAGCGGGCTGTGCTGTCTGATGGGCAGGAGGACCCTGAGGATGGGGCCCTCAGATCCCACCCTCCAGCCGCCTCCCTGCTCAGCACTAACACAGCAGGCCTGGCCTGCCTGACTTCCTGGTGGTTTTGGTCTTTCAGGCAAAGAAGGGGAACTACGCCTTTCTGTGGGACGTGGCTGTGGTGGAGTACGCAGCCTTAACGGACGACGACTGCTCGGTGACTGTCATCAGCAACAGCGTCAGCAGCAAGGGCTACGGCATCGCCCTGCAGCATGGCAGCCCCTACAGGGACCTCTTCTCCCAGAGGTAGGCACGGGCAGCCTGGGGACTCCAGAACTTGGGGTAGGAGAATAACTTTCTCTTAGGCAAGAGGAGCCAACAAAAACTCATTTATTCATCCCATTTTCCTAAGCACCTACTGTATACCACTGCATACTCCCCCCGCCCCCAACTAGGCCCTGTGCTAGGTGCTAACATAAAGAGGAAGTATATGGTCCCTTCCCATGAGGGCACATGGTCTCTGTGGGGACTGTGATGTGAGCAGGCAATGCCAGCCCAGGGCATACATGGGATGTGAGGACATTGCCAGGGTGCAGGACACCTAGGAGGACTTCCCAGAAGAGGTGACACCTGAGGCCCGGAGAATGAGTAGCAGTTAGCCAGAAAAATGAACAATGTATAAGATCTGATAAGGACCTACTAATTACTTCTAAAGACAAATGCATCTGCAAAGTGGCAGTAGCTAATGTGGAGACTTAAACAAAAAAAATAGAGTCAGAGAAGCAAAGCGTCTCCATATTCATGTGCTCATGGTGGGCGGGGGCTGCTGATTTCAGGGTAAGAGCTTCCTGGTCCCAGGAGGGGTGGTCTGCTGGGGCGGGGAAGGGACTTGTCCTTAGCCAGAGAGGGTGGAAGTGAAGGGCATGGGCAGCTCAGTGGCCTTTTCCCTGTAGCCAGCCCCAGCAGGGGTCCTGTCCCTAAGCATGTCTGAGCCTTGGGCCCTCTTCTTGCACACATCTGCTAGGTGGCATCCTGCTGGGTGGAGGGAGTGGAGCTGCAGAGCCCAGTGAGAAGCCCCAAGGACCAGCTCTGCCTTGGTCCACCTAAATGCAAAATGAGGCAGGAGCACCCAGGCTCAGAGGCAACCCCAATGGCCTAATTTACACATGAATTCCACACTAAGGAGCATCTATTTATGGGGTGAGAGTACTCGGAAACCATTCCTCCAACACTCTGTAGTTCGGAGAGAGTAACTGACACCCGGAGTCGCTCAGCCAGCTGCTGGCAGAGCTGGGAGTAGACTCAGGTGTCCTGAGCCGAGGCACTGTGCCTGTGTTCCTGCTGGATCTCCAAGCACCTCCACCTGCCTTCTCCTACCCCCAGATGTCCACATTGTGCCCTTATGCTCATGAGCACCTGAGCCTTGGCCCTGGCAGGGGAAGGCCTAGGAGGAAGGCTACAGCCAGTCCATTCAGTGGTTTGTTTGCAAAACTGAAAAAAAGAGTAGGACTAATTAAAGTAAATGAGGCTTTTGGGTTTTCTCTTGGATTTAATCAAGTATACATTCTGTTCCTCCCTCTGCTCCCTGGAGCAGAGAGAGATGACAGGAGGGAAGGAGGAGTGGTGATTTATCAATTGCTCAGATTAAAGGCATGAAGAAACAATAGCATCTCTCCAGGATTTATAACACGTTGGCATTCTTGAGGTTACACCAGTTGGTTTTCCAAGACGGGAGGCTCAGGGCAACTCCGCACACGATGGACCCATGAGCATCTCTCTAGAACAGATGGTAAGGAAGCCCCTGGGGCCAACACAGCAGCGACACCAGGGCGACTAACGCACCCCAAGACAGCGCTCACCGCTCGGGGAAGCACAGGGGCCTCAGTGAGGGAAGGTTGGAGTCCCTGTGTGCCCACCATGCTCATATACGCCCTGTAAGTCTGCCAAAGTGAACACTGGCACGCTGGAGAGAGGGCAGAGCAGACGTTGGCCGGGGAGCGTGGGTCTCTGCTGGGTTGCTAAGTGGAGTCAGGACAGTGGGGGCTCACACCAGGTCAAAGGAGGACCTGCAAAAACTCAACCTGGAGAGGGCAGAGGTGGGTGGGGAGGGGTGAGCTGTCCACCTCCAGTGTCGTAAGCCTTGCTGGGTACAGAAGGAATGACGTGTCCTTTGCATAGCCCCAGAGGGCAAAGGGCCAGGACCGGTGGGGGGTGGGGGTGGATCCCAGAGAGCAGGCTGCTCTGGACCAGGCCTGCCCATTGCCTGTCCACTTGCTGACCGTGAGGTCTCCGGCAAAATTCCTCCCAACAGAGACCCTGTGGGCTGCCCTTCCCGCCCCAGTGATCACCATAATCAGAAGTGGCTAGTCCAGTTTCCATGTCATTCGGAAAGAAGTGGTTTATCACTTTGCTTTTATCAGAAGGCCATGCTCTGTGACTATAAGAAAATGTCCCCAGTGGGCTGTGCTGGCCTCCCACAGTGTCCTCATGTTCCTCCAAGGTGCACCTCCTCCTGGGCTGGGATCACCCCTCCTCCTGGCACATGGTGTCTGCTTCCGGGGGAACCCTCAGACCTCAGGTTGCTCACTGACTGCTGCCAGTGGTTCTTTAAGGGGCTTTGTCATGCAGTGTGTACAGAAGTGTGGGCTGCCCCTAGCCAGGGCACGCTTTGGAGGAGTGAAAGGGAGGGCCAGGGAGCAGTGCCCCCTGCCATTTGTAGCAACTGGGGCCTGGTATAAATAGCTTTCAGCCTCATCTGGAACTGCTGCGGCCGTCTATCCCTTCATCCTGGGAACTAAACTCTTTCCTTGAATATAGATATGCTCCTTTGCTTTGGCAGAGAGCAGGTTGTAGGGGTGTGTGTGTGTGTGTGAGTGTGTGTGTGTGTGTGTGTGTGGCAGGGGTCATGTGCTGTAACAGGCTTGCAGACCACGGCATGCAGAGTGGGCATTCAATAAATGTTTAGCAACTTAATAGCCACTTATTGAGCACCTACTGTGTAGCAGGCTCCACAACTATTGAACCAAGATAAGCACCTGCAATTATATCTGTCTGAAAAATAGAACAACTGGCTTCAGGAAGTGGCTATTATCGCTCCAGCTTACTCATAAGCAGGAGTACGGAATATTAGCGCGTGCATTGGCGTAGCCTCATTCTCAAAGTCATTTTGTACCCATGACTTGTTTATCTTTCCTCTGTCACTTCCATATTCAAGTTTCCTTTTCTGTTTGTTTGTTTGTTTTTGTTTTATGCTGTCTCCTGTTATTTCTGGAATAAGACTGGGCATAATAAATGCATCGATTGTGGGGAGCAGGAAGAGGAGACAGTGAGGAAAATGAAGCAGCCCGCCTGATGTTGCGCAGGAGCTGCCTAAGAAGCAGAGGGGTGGGGAAGTGACTCCACAGTCACAGTGTGGCTGGAGCCTCACTGTCCCCTAGACCAGAGCCTGACCCTCGAGAACAGACTGATGTTCTGGAAAGAGCATGTCCACGTGGGTCAGAACAACCCAGCTCTGACAATTAGCGTCGCCACCTTCCAATTGCAACGGTGGGCAAGTCATCTAGAGTCAGAGCCTCGGGTCTTCAAGACGTAAAATAGACTTAGCGAGAACCACTTTGCAGGCTGTTATGAGGATTCAAACAGTGTAAAGCGACCAGTCCCTACTGTGTTCTCAATACACAGTCGCTCATGTCCACACTGGCCTGATGGGGCTGCCGGTCTGTATGGCCATCAGACTGGACAACGGCTAACCCACTTTTATGGAGCTCCCATTACCTGCCTGATCTTGAGCTAATGGTCTGTGTGTGTTCCCTCTTTTCATTTTGTCTCAATAACCTTGTGAGGTAGGTGCGTTTATTATAACGTCACATTTTAGTGATGAGAGAGCTAAAATCGAGAGGTTCCCAGCTGGGATTTAGACTGATATCCATAAACACCAAGCTCTGCTGTTTCTCCATAGTCTGTTAGTCATTCAGCTACTGGCCTTCTCAGAGGCCCTGATGCCAGAAGGCGCAACCTACTCACCCTACCAGCAAAGGCTGATTAAGGCCAGTGGGCATACAGAAATGCAGCTTCCCCGACATGCTCTGAGCCACAAGACGAGGTGCAACACTGCAGCTGCCCACGTAACCATGCGATGTGGCGTGTGAGAGATAGCTGGTGCTCAGGAGCATGACCCAAACCCACACAAATGCACCGTGAATCATGCACTGATCTCAACAGCCAAGTCTCTGCATGCACAGCCATGTTCTAGCTCTTTCATGACCATCAGTGCCCTGAGCACTCAGTGGCCACCATATCACTATCTCACCACAGCCCTTTCTGTTAAGTTTTCATTATTCAATTACTACATTCATGCATTTATTGACACAACAAACATCTGTGGATAGCCTCAGTGGTGCCAGCCTCTGTGCTTGCTCAGGGGAAAACACGGAGGAAAACACACAGCCCCTGTCCTGGGGGATCGGCGGCCTGTGCTGCAAAGATGAAAGCACCGAGGTTTAGCAGGGGCGAGTCCCCGGTCCAGGGAGACACAGCTGAGGTCTGGCGCTCCCAAAGCCGGATCTTTGCACTCAGCCAGGCCATTCTCAGCCAGCAGGAGGCCATGCCGTGCTGGGTCCACAGTGACCCCCTCGGGGCTGTGACCCTTTGTCTCCACCAGACACAGGCTCATGCGCGAGAATTAGCCCAAACTCAGGCCTGTGGTCACAACTGGTCTGCATGGCAGGTGCAGGGTGGGCACCGCTCAACCACGCGACTGTCAGTGCGCTTCTCTGGGCTGCAAAGAACTGCCTCTAACTGCGCATACTCAGAGGGTTAAAGAGGTCGCTACAGATGTCATTAGCTGAATATATCCCCATGAACTAGGATTTAAGAGCTCCACTCCCCGAATGGAAGAGGTTGGAGGTCTGGAGTCTGGGTGCTACCAGCTCCCACTGGCTCACTGTTAAGATCCCAAGATACCCCAAACAGAAGAAAACCACCGTGGGGAATATGTGAGCAGCAGGGGTTGCCCCGCCACTGCATGCAGTATAAACCCAGACTCCCCCCTTGCCCTCTGGAGCCCACGTTCTGGGCTCTGCCTGCCTTGCCGTCTTCCCCTCATACTGTGTTTCTCCTCACAGACGCTCTGTGGCCTCGCCAGCCACGTTGCGGCTCCTTCAGCACGCTGACCTCTGCCTGGACGAGACTCTCGCACAGGGTTTCAGTCTCAGGATGCTTCTTCCTCCTCTAGTTGAATGCTGTCCCTGCCATCCTCAGAGTGGCTGGGCAAGATAGTTCACCTTTCTTTGCCTTGATTTCTAGCTCTGCAAAAGTGGGAAAATAGAAATAAGCATCTCAAAGGGTGGACATGAGGATTTGACACTATTTTCTAAGGATGTAGACTATTCCCTAGCACATAGAACCTGCTAGACCAGTGTGAGCTATTTTACGATGAGTCAACCTTAGTCTTTCCATTTACATGTCACCTCCTCATTGAGGTCTCCCCTAATTCCCCCTCCTACACCACCCCCTCCTAGAACCTCTGCTTTCATTTTGCTGTATTTATCACGGCTTCTGTCTGCAAACTGATTGCTCTAACAGTTTTTAGGGTTGGTGTTTGCGTCTCTGGACCATGAGCTCTGCAGTATTGGACATCGCACTTGGCACAGTGCAGAAGCTCCTCAAATCCAATGAATGAATGATATGGTTAATCCTAGGGGGAGAGACTTAGAATAAAGTTAGTTACTAAAGTTTGAAAGAAAGCGTTTTTGCCATCACGAACATCTTAAATCCACAGTCTGGGTGTTTGCCTCCCTCATTTCTGTCTTTCTTGGTTTTATCCTGAGCTCTTGCCACAGAATCCAGGTGATGGCCTTATGTGCTTTGCTGTGGGGTGTGAGGGAGGGCAGGGGGTTGTTGAGGAGGGGGTGGCAAAACCTGATGTTCCGGATGAGCACTCTGCTCGCAGTGGGAGGGGAAGAGCCAAGGCAGAAAGCTGCTGGGACTGTTCGGTGTTGCCTGTGGTGGGCCCGGCAGGGCAGGGCAGGGCCAGGGCCCCACGGCTGAGTTGACGGGGCCAGTGGCTGTAGCTCACCTAGATTGTGTCTTGCAGGATCCTGGAGCTGCAGGACACAGGGGACCTGGATGTGCTCAAGCAGAAGTGGTGGCCACACACAGGCCGCTGTGACCTCACCAGCCATGCCAGTGCCCAGGCCGATGGCAAATCCCTCAAGCTGCACAGCTTCGCCGGGGTCTTCTGCATCCTGGCCATCGGCCTCCTCCTGGCCTGCCTGGTGGCTGCCCTGGAGTTGTGGTGGAACAGCAACCGGTGCCACCAGGAGACCCCCAAAGAGGTCTGTACCCTGGGTCCTGCCTCTCCTTTCTGCAGCCTAGAGGCAGGAGAGTCACACTGGGCCATTTGGAGGGTGGTGTTTTCCCAGTTAGTATTTACTCGAGTCATCTTGTCTGGAGATAGCAGCTTTTATGCTGGGGTATTGTGTTATGATTTTATTTTGTGTTTGAACCAAGAGAAAAAAATGTAGGGGATGTTTTCATGCTTGAACTAAGTGCTGAGGTGCCAGCCATGGCCACTAAAGTCCTGTATTTATCTATAGAGCAGATACAGCGTGGGCAGCGCCAGAGAGCCCTTCCCCACCCTGCCCCGCCCATGTGCCTCCACCCTGACCTGGAGAGACCACCTGTAGGGTAAGAGAGGAGCCCCATTCCCTCTTCCTTCCCGATTCTCTCTGACTTCTCACCAAGGGCCATGGGCGCTGCTCTCCCACGTGTAGGGGGATCCTCATCCCTTCCTCCCTTTCTCCCTCTCCCTTGCAGGGCCCAGCCTTGCCCAAGTCCCTTCTGGGCTCACCTGGCTCGGGGGACACTCACTGTATCCAGACTCCAGGCTCTGGGTACCTTCCTCCCCTGTGTGTGCACCAACCACAGGCCGATCTGGCCCTCGAAGCTTCTTTCTCATTGGGATTTTGTTCTTCTTTAAGCTCATATTTTTTTCTTAAAGCCTTCACCAAGGTCTCTTTTCCCCAAGGGAGGGTGGCAAGGAGCATTATTTGGGGGTGATTCTCTGCCTGCAGAAAGCTGCACACAGGCACAAGCCCAGCCACGCCATGTGTAGGGCTGTCACTTCCTGCCGTATATACCTCAACGACATCTAGAATTGCACTCTACTTATAGATCCTGTTGGTGCAAACAGATGTCAGTCTCAAACAGGAAGCAGGGAAGCAACCAGCACCAAATCCAAATCACTTCTGTTTCGTTTTTGTCTTTGCTAGAGGCCCAGGTAACACATGGCAGTTCATGAATCGGTTTCAGCGGTAGGGATCAGTAGAGGAGACAGCAGTAAGGATGGAGCCACATGGCCACCATCCCTGGCCAGGCCACACCAGGTTCTTCAGTCTGTGGTGGTTCCTGGTGGGTTGGGAGTGAGGACAGTGGTGGCCCCCCTCACTCCAGTCTGACTCTCAGGCACTGGGTTCTCTGCAGTTATACTTTCTTTTCCCTGGAAGGAGGGCAGTGCTGACTCAGCACATCCAAAATGTTCCTGGGACGTCTGTCTTCCTCTCCTGCCTTCTGTGCTCCTCCATGTAAGGGAGTGTGAGGCTGGGATCTGCCACAGCCTCGGTGGCTCTCCTGTCACCCTGGAGCTCAGGAGAGAAGGAAGGAAGAAATTTGAGGGAACCCTACTAAAGGAACAGTTGACGATTCTGCCCTAAACTTCTCTGGGCAGATTCTGTCCTAAACTTCTTCTTTTTGTGTGAAGAAGTCACCAGGAGGGACAGTGAATTATTCTAATGAGTAGTTAAGGAAGGGCCACAAATGTCTCCCCTCTCCAGCCCACTCCTCATGGCAGCCCCCTCCATGCCGTGGCCAGGGCACCCTCCCCTGCTTGTCACCACCCAGGGCTATATGCACAGAGGCATCAGCGGGCAGCCAGGGTGTGGCAGTCCCAGAACCAGGAAAGGGGGCAAAACATCAGTATTTCAGAAGCACATCTTTAAAACCTTTGAAAAATTATGATGGCATTTAATCCAGAACTGCTTGGTGCTACTGGTTGCCTGTGTTTTATGGAGCAGCATTTGCAATTAGGTGAGAGTGTTTGGTTAATCTTAGAATGTTGCATTTGGGGGCACTGGCCATATTTCTTAAGAGCCGAGAAAATCTGTCTTAGGGTGGAGCCAAGTTGTGTTTAATGGCTCGAGCTGGGATGTCTTCAGAGTTCAGACACCTACTTGAGGAAGAGTAGTAATGTGCATTCAACCCCTTAATATTCATGTGGATTTGAACTCATATTTTTTCTAAGGAATCAGACGATTATGTAGTTACCCAATGCGGTGAGCACAGCAAGCTCTGTGCATGCAGTAAAGAGCCACCCACTAGATTTATGGCGGATGTGGAGCCATTGCTCTGAGAATAAAATATTCATGAAATAAAGATGAGAACAGCACAAATGGGAGATGGCATGAGGAGTGAGGGATGAATCATCCATCACTGGGCTGGGAGCTTGGAATTCTTGTTGCTTCCTGCCTTGCCTGCCCTCCCCTGGCCCTGTGTCCGTCACTGACAGGAGCTGATAGAGGCCAGCATGACCAGGAGGCCTCTCCGCTCTGGGCCGTGGGCCGGCGTCTGTAGGCGTGGCCCCAGACACTGCTCTCCATGGAAGAGTGGACCCAGGGCCCCCTCCACTCTACGCCTTTCCTTGCCTCTGCTCCATTGACGCCTTCTTCAACTGCATGTAAAGATTTTTCTTTCCTGCACTTTCCCCTCTTCATTTACACCAACCCAACAGTATGGCACTGCGGATTCATCAGGGAAGGTGTGTAAAGTGACTTAAGGAGGTATCTGGCCCAGGGATTGCTTGGTTAATGGTAGCCCAGGGGCTACTCCTGCCCAAGGCCCCGAGGAATATGGGAAGGCAAAGCGCAGCAGCTTAGGGCTCCTTCCCTGAGTCAGGCAGAGTGCATGTTATCTTCTTATCCCTCTTCAACAACATTCAAAGAAGGTGTCCTTACACATGGAGAAAGGGGACTCAGAGCAGCAAGGGCAGAGCTGGGCTGTGAATGGTGTGTCTACTCTGCTCACTTGCTGCCTCCCAGATGCAGGCTCATCAAAGGGCTGGGGCACCGAGCTTTGCACGGGGTATGTGCATGAGCACGTATTCCTACACATCATTTTCCAGAGGGTCTGGGGAATGAAGGGTGTGACACATTGTTCTTCCCTGGGCCAGGCTCCTGGCTAGACATTTACATGCTCTGAACTGCAGTCTCTCTCTTATGTGGGAAACTGGGCCTGGCCTGACAGCTGAGTTGCCGAAATCAGACGGCTTGGCAGGAGAGTGAGGGTAGTGAGTGTGTGTCCCACCCCTCCGCCCAGGGTCTTCCAGTAAGAAGACACTGAACATTTATCACATGCCACTGTCCATCTCAAAAGCAGCTCACTGGCAAAGCCTCCCCTGCCTGCCTCCGGCTGCCTCCCTGGCCGGTGTGATTCTACATGGTGGTAATTGTTTACCTGCCTGTCTCTGCATCGAGGCTGCCTGAGTCTCCTCACCTCTGCATTCCCATCAATTTGCCCATTCTTCGCAACAGTGGAAGCTCTCGTTAAGGGGTGATGGATATAATTGAAGTATTGAGCACTTTCTGTGTGCCAGGGACCAAGATGGATGCTTTACCAAGAACATTAGTTCATATGGTAGCAGGAGCTCAAAAGTGTTTATTGAATGAATGAACCAGTCTGGGCTCCGATAAAGAAAACGTTATTAATGCTAAATTGTTGTGTAATCATTGCAGCTGGATCAATGGCTTTAGTTCTGGCTGCACATCAGAGGTGATTAATTCTGGAGCCGTTTAGAAGTGCATATGCTTGGGCCCCATTCCCCAAAGGGTTCAATTAGGGAGATCTGGGATATATCATTTCTAAAATCTCCACTTGTGCTTCTGATATCCTCCCAAGGAGGAAAACCTCTGATCTTCACCAACCTTCCAAGGTGAGACGCTACTGGGAGTAATGGAATTTGAATAGAATGAGGCCCCGTGGTGTGGGGAGGATGGATTCCTTGACACATTGGTGTAGTGGGAAAGAGCCCAGTTTTGGAGCCTGGGAGATGTGAGCTCTGGTCCTGATGCTCCACTTACTGTGGCATCATGTGACCTTGAGCAAGTCCCTTTAGCCCTAGCTCACTCTGTATATCTGCTGCTCCCACCTATGAGGTGAGGTGGTGTTGGTCCCCCTGCACAGTCTGCGATTGAGCGAACAGAACTCTTTCTCCTGCTGCTTTGGGAAACTGTCCACTCTCTCCCAAGATCTCTGCACTGACGTAGCATCCAGCTCCTTTGCTCTCACCCGGCCGTTGCACTCAGACTCCCAGCCCAGCCCATTGGGGTCAGGCAAGTATTTGGAACGTCACTTAAGAAGATCATGTTGGTGGCATCTCTCCCAACCGCTGGGTCTTATTTACCACCTGGTTGATCTCAGTGGTAACAGGAGAATGCTGCCAACAGCCGTCCCCATCAGATGGGAAGTCTCTCATCTCTCGTTTTGTTCCTGCCCAACTTAAAGTAGGAGCCGTTGGACTCCAAACAAAGTCAGTTCTAATGAGTCCCACGTGTCACGGGCTGTTACAGAGATGATAGTTTAGTTAATTACCGTTTTCCAATACACTGTATTATTTCCACGTTGGTGAACAGAGGCTTAATTACAGAACTTTATCTCTCTGCAAGACAATGCCTGGGAGAGGCTCCCCAGTAACCTCTGCCGGTGCATCTGTCCTCATGTTTAACACGCGGTGAGAAACACAGAGCTGGAATGCGGCCGGGTTCATGGGTAAACACAGTCAGGGAATTTTATGTCATATTCAGGGATGTTTGACGAGGTCAGTTACCTACAGTAAATTAATGAAGGCAGCAATAAGTTTCCAAGTCTCTTTCCACAGCTGTCATTACCTGGCTGAACACTGAACCAGGGGATAATGAGGCTGTAAACTGATGTACTTCACATTAAAAGAAAGCCCATTATTTGAATTTGCATAGCATAATAGAATACACCATTTTGCCTAAAAGATAGATAATTACTCAAATCACTCCTGCCTCTTTCCTTGAGTAGGCTGATTACTCCTGCCTCTTCTTTCCCTGGCTGGACTCGCAGAAGTGAGGCCAGACATCACTTTATGTGTGCTAAATCTATGGCCCCTGCCCATACAAGAAGACTGTGCTTCCAGGGCTTCCAAACAGGGTGATCTTCTCCTGTCCCCTGCATCTCCCCTCTGGCCCCCACAGGCAGCAGCAGGAGCAGGGAGCCAAGAGCACACCTTGGGAGACTTAGCATCAGGCTGCGTTGTTTTCCAGAACAGATAGGGAGGTATTTGCTGTAGTTCTACTCATTTTCTTGTCCAGTTAAACAGCTAACAGAGGAGACTCGTGATGGCGCCCTGTTCTCCCTGGGTTCATGTTAGTGCTACAGCTACCACGAGTAATGGAATTGGAATAGACTGAGGTCCCACTGGTATGGGGAGGATAGAATTCTTGGCAGTCATTTGGGGTGGGAAGCTGTCCCTGGAAAGTTTGTTCATTTGGCGTGGACATTTTCTGTGCGTCCTGACATGGAGAGGTTAAAGACTAATGAGTCACGGCAATCAGGACGTGATTAACACTACAGGGCTTTGCAGTCCTTGGAGCTGCTTCATCTGTTCTTTACCGGAAGCAAGGAAAACCAACATATGGGTTAAAGAAACTATTTATTCAAACTCTTCCTTTAGAAATACCGACTCGAAGGTAACTCCACACACATCCCATTCGCCATGCTTTGGTATCACCTGAGCCACGTGTTCAGCCAGCTGCACGTGTTCAGCCTGGTGCCTGTGCCCTTCCACGTGGCAGTCCACCACCCTCAGCCCCCTGTCCCCTGCGCCTCAGTGGCAAAGGTGTCCAGCGCAGAGACCACCCTCACTCACAGTTTCCTTCAGAGGGTTTTCACTGGCCTGTCTTCACTGAACCTTTCTGAATGCTTGTTTCCCGGCACTAGGTAGGGAAGGTTCCTTTCTCTGCCCCCCCCACTTTCAACTTCCTCCCTCCTGTGGCCTTCTTGGACAGGACGCTAACCTTTCCCCCTCTCCAAACTCTGGCAAAATGAGGAGCAGCTGCTCAACACCTGTCCTGGCCCAGCATCCAGTTGGTTCTTAACAAAAGGCCAGGCCCTCTCTTCTGCCCGCCAGAATCCACAGTGAGTGTAGCTGCAATCTAGACACTTATTTCCCACTTCAAACTAGTCCACTCGTAATCTTTATTTCTTTCCATCCCCAAAGAGGTCCTCGAAGTCTTAAAGGGAAGGTGGAAGTGAGGAAAAGGCAAGATTATGCAACTAACTAGTTCTTCCAATGAGCCCCAGGAATACCTGGTCGTAAGTTTTCCTTCCCTGGAAATGACAGTCTGCCGGTGAGGACACCTGGCTTATCCAGCCTTCTCCAAGCTTTGCTGGCTGCAAAGAGATGGGAAAGTTATATTATTAAACCCTAAAATCTCTGAACTTCAGCTTCCAGGGGCTCTTGTACCAGCCTTTGGCCTTTCATACATTTTGAAATGAAAATGCCCTGTAGATACAAATATTTACCGGAACGGATGTGGCACTGACTGTGGCTGACGCAGACGAAGGAGCTGTATCAGGGCTCATAGCAGCACTGAGGAGGCTGGGGATTCAGGCTTGGTGCCGGACAGGTGTCAGGGCCTGTCCAGAAGCCTAGGCCCCAGGCCCCAAGGCCATGGCTGTGGACAAGAAAGTTTGGCGGGGCACTGCTGCTGGAACAGATGAAGCACCAGCCATTTTCTGTCTCTTTTTCTCTATGTTCAGGATTCAGATTTAATCCTACTGTCTTTGTTAGGGTCATGATTCTGTTTCTTGGCTAGGTAGGCAGGTCACCTGCCAAACTGTTACCCCCCAGGAATAGTAATTCCCTAAAAGCAAATAAACCACGGACTTCTTTAGGAAGAAGTCCAAGCCACTAATGCCCAATATAATAGTTATGAAATGCTAGTAAAAATAGTTTCACATGCAAAAATGAAAACAAAACAGATAAAACACACAAAAAGGGGCAAAGTTACCCAGATCTAGCTTAACCATGGTATAAGGTAATTAGAAAGAAACTTGAATCTAGTTTGTTACATATTTTATAAACTTCTGAAGGAGTCAGTGAAAGCATTGTGTGAACGATATTTAGCCACCCAGAGTAGAGACATGGTCTTCTCCAGTCACTTCCCTCAATTTCACCAGTGGGCTGAGCCCTGCTTGTGTGGGGCTTCAGGTCACTGGGATCTTGGCTCTGCCTCTGAGGCTGTGCCAGTGGTTCCTGCTGTCGTCCCCACCTGTGACACAGAGCCACATCCAGAGTCTGCTCCTCCCTCAATCCAGCTGGCTCTCCTATGCTCAGATGTCCTCCTGCCCAGAATAATTTCTCCATTGTCTGATGGGTGTTGCCAGTTTTCTTGTCCTGGAAAAGTTTCTGGGAATGACAGCAGGTCATTCCAGAAACCAAGCTCTGTGTGCCAGCCATGAGCTCACAAAGGTGTAGAGAGAGCAGTGGTCCCACCTTCTCCGTGCCGGGGGAGCTCTGTGGCAAGGCGTGAATTGCAGAGCACTTCACCTGCTTGCCTGAGAAACTCTGGGTTCAGCCTTCACGTGGGTGAGCCCTGTGGCTGGTGCCTTCATCTGGGGGACTCATGCCTATCATTCAGGCGACCTCCTCTTAGGGGAAATCCTCTCTCACTAGCCCCATGGAGCCCAAAGCAGTCACTGGAATGGCCCTTCAACTCATGGTTCTTTCTTTTCCTTATGAAATCATATTCAGGGTTTCTAAATTTCTTGGTATTTTTCATTCCCTTACAAGGCTGACAGGGGGTAGGTTCCTTTCTCCAGTATGTGATATCAGCATCAGAATGCCTATGGGGTTGTGTCTTAGGGCTGAGCTTTGATGCTGTCTTTCTCTTGGAGTCTGACCCGAGGGAGGGTTGGGCCACGGCCATCCCCATGCCGGGCACGGTGGCACCCTCGCTGCCTGCAGCACGGCTGCAGCTTCAGCCTCGCCGGGGCTTCCACGGCCCCTCTGCTGGGCACCTGGTCCTGTGTCCCACCGCACTGGGGGGAAACCAAGGAAGGAGATGACATCTTCCTTCTTGATTTATTCTGACATTATAGGCAAATCATAAAGTATTTGGAAGGAATATTCTGTTTTATTTTCTTTCTTAAGCAAATAAATAAATGAACAAAGCAAACAATTTCCTGTGATGCCACACATCATGGTGAGGTAGGGTGAGGTGTGAGGATCACCCACTTAGGCGGCCTCAAACCCCCATGACACAGCAGTCAGCTGACCCTGGGGAAGTCCGTTTCTTAACCCTCCCCATCCCTCCTCCCACCCTGAAACCCATGGCCCACTAGCCTTCCAGACAGGGACATGTCCCCTTCCCTGCATGTCTGCAGAATGGTCACAGGTGAGGCAGGACTCTCTCCTGCTCCAGGCTTCTGGGCTGCCTCTAACGCTCGGGGGCTTTTGACTCTCAGGAGGTCACCGGACCTTCCCAAACCCAAATCCTCCTTTTGTGTAAGGCAGGAATGATCACCTGGAGTCTTCTCAAACTTGTGACTCAAAGGGCTAATGCACAGGGCATGCCAGGGGCTCAAGGCCCAATCCCTGTATTCCCGTGGGACTATTCTTTTTCCCTTCTGTTTCTGCCAGCTCTTCAAAGCATCTTGTCCCAAGGTCACCTCGGGGTGTGCGGAGGCAGGATGCAGTCAGGCCTGCTGGCAGGGCCTTTGCTGCGGGGCTTAGGTCCTAGCCGGCGGCTTCCCCAGACGACTGCGGGCTAGCCGTGCCATTGAGGGGAGGCGGGAGCATTGCGGGATGTAGGGGGCTCACCCACAGTCCCACAGGCTGAAAGGCCTGGGGTCTTCAGACAGCCGGAGTTTGTGGCAAGCCAGCCTGGGCCCACCGTTCAGGATTGACCTGACCTCTCCGTGCTCTCCCTCCAGGACAAAGAGGTGAATCTGGAGCAGGTCCACCGGCGCATGAACAGCCTGATGGACGAAGACATTGCTCACAAGCAGATTTCCCCCGCATCCATCGAGCTCTCGGCCCTGGAGATGGGGGGCCTGGCTCCCAGCCAGGCGTTGGAGCCGACGCGGGAGTACCAGAACACCCAGCTGTCGGTCAGCACCTTCCTGCCAGAGCAGAGCAGCCATGGCACGAGCCGGACACTCTCGTCAGGGCCCAGCAGCAACCTGCCGCTGCCGCTGAGCAGCTCGGCCACCATGCCCTCCATGCAGTGCAAACACAGGTCACCCAACGGGGGGCTGTTCCGGCAGAGCCCGGTGAAGACCCCCATCCCCATGTCCTTCCAGCCCGTGCCTGGAGGCGTCCTTCCAGAGGCTCTGGACACCTCGCACGGCACCTCCATCTGACCGCGCCGCCTGCCCTCCCGCCCGCCCACCCACCCACCCGACCAGCAGAGCTTTTTAATACAAGATGACAACACAGACCACACACACGCACACACACACACACAGAGACTCTTTCATTTTTCTTGTACATATGTGTAAATAATGACAGAATGGAGTGGGGTAAAAGTGTATTTTGAATATTCCCAATTTTCGAAGTCAGTAAAAAAAAAACACAAAAACTGTATGAATGACTTTGTAAATTTTGTTCTATATGAATAAAAAGGCAAATTACTTGTGATCATTCTGAAGTGCCAAAGGAGCCCCGGTTCCCAGGCCTTTCCGAGGGCAGGAAGGGTGACCAGATAAGAGCCCCCTTCGCACTAGGGGAAGATGAGCCCCACATGCCGTCTGCTGCCTTGTCCCATGGCTTCCGACCCCTTCCTTTGCTCCTGGTCCCCTTTCTCCTTGGCCCACTCAGATAGGTAAAGAGCGAGTCTGGCGCCGGCGTGGGCTAGCCAGTTGGGTCGCTGTGCTGTAGGGTGATCAGCTGCTCCTGGTAGCCCGGGACTGCAGAGGTGTCCTGGGCAGTCCTGGGCAATCCGGGACGAGACGGTGACCTCACTGTGTGTCACAGTGTAGTGTAGTGCGCACCTGCCCCGTGGGCCTGAGAGAAGCTGCCCATATTGAGGTAACAGTCTCTGAGGACCAATGTGCTCTAGTGCCATCGTGTTGGCCTTGCTTTTTACTTTCTTTCCCAAATTAGAAGAATCAACAAGCAGTAGAACAAGCGGGAGGAGGGCAGGCCCCATCACTGCCTCAGGGAGGCCGGGCAGAGGTGGGCTCGGCCTGGTGGAAGGCTGGTTGTGCGGCACAGGTGTGGCAGTGGGACAAGAAGCCAGCCAGGGGAAGACTCTTCCCTTGGATCTGGGCCCGTGGTCCCGAGTGAGAGAGAAAAGTGTGGTCACAGACACAGGAGTAAAGGCTCTGCTGTTTCAAGTGAAAGGATCTTGTTGGAAGTAGTTGGGGAAGTTGTCCCAGTTGAGCGGCCTGGTTGACAGGGAGAGAAAGGGGACACTGTTCGTTCAGGTAGGAAAAGGCCTTGGCCCTTAGGAGAGAAACATGACTTTGTGTGATGTGAAATAGGTAACCCCCACCCCCATCCCCCAGGGAAGTTGCTTGTGGCTCCAAAAGCAAAGGTGTGTGTCTCTGGGCTGAGAATCCTGCAGGCGTTCTGCCAGACAGCCCCCCAAACCCTCTCTCCACATTTCACCACATTTCAGACCAGAAGTCCTCAAGCAGCCGTCCGGCCCCAAGGCGAGGGCCTTCTCCATGAGAGATCCCATGTCCTCTGTGATTCCCAGGCCTATCCCTGTGCTGGTGAACCTGCTGGGAAACCCAGTGTCGTAAGGTTAGGACACCCTAACAGCCCCACATTCGGCCAGCGCCCTTTCCAGGGCAACTAAGCTGTAGAACCAGGAAAGAGCCACCAGGAGTGGAGCTGGAGGAATCTGAGCTATATCACTTCCGTTGCTCTCCTGAAGGCAAAGGTGATTCTGTCTGGGTGGAGCACGCAGCCGTCCTCAGCACAGAGGCGCCGGGGCTCCCACCTCCGCCCCCAGCAGCAATCAGGGAGCCGAGAGCCGGCTGTGTGGTCATGGAGAAATACAAAGCCCTATTGATCGCCTTGTACAGTTAGTCGAGAGAGGTATTTATGAGGGTGATAACTAGCCCAGGATTGATTTCTTTCCTAAAGTCCTGAGTGACATGATTGAGCAGTAAGGAATGGCCACATCACACGGTCAGCTAAAAGCACCCTGGGGAAGAGAGTGTTTATAATTATGTTATTTATCTCTGGATGCTGAAAATGGCCTGATGTTCATGCTACCGAGGCAATCCATTGACGTTTTACCAATCATAACGTGTGGAGCTTGGAGCCAGGCGTGCCTGGTGGTCTGCCATCACCCCGAAAAAGAGCAGGCTTTGTTTTCCATCAGCACTTTGGGGGCCCTGCCCTAGATGGTCAATTTTTCATATATATCTCTCTCTATTTTTTTAATCAAACTCCGGTTTCATTGCCTTATCTCACACCTAAGTCTGCTTTGTTTTTCCTTGAGATGACCTGTCTTCTGGGGTATAGCACGTTGTCTTCTTGCATGGCTTTGCTTAGAATGGCTGCCAGGGAAAAGAAAGAAAGAGATGGAGTGTGTGTGTGTGTGTGTGTGTGAGAGAGAGAGAGAGAGAGAGAGAAAGAGAGAGAGAGGCAGCATCTTTTAGAGGAAAGTATTCTGCTTATACAAATCCTCAACACTTCATGGTATTATTCTTCACCATGTTTATGTTATTTTTTTTTTTTAATTTTCTACCCTTGGCGTGAGGGGAAATGATTGATATTCAAGCAAGTTCTCTAGGAAAGAAAAAAATTCCCAACTGAGATTTCTGTGTCAGCTCAGAATGTATCTTTTTTTCATGCTTTGCTCTTTGGATTTATAACTCTGTTTAGACTATTCCATACATTTTAGGTATATTTTGTGCCTTCAGACACTGCAAATAATAATCAGCATTTGGATTAAAGTTGTTTAATAATAAATCTTGTCTTTGCTCCCTATGCTCTTATTCTCTGGGATGGAGAAATGCTGTCTGCTCGTTTCCAGGCAAGCTGAGGTCACCAGCCGGATTCTGTCCCCTCGGCATGGACAGCACAAGGGAGACTCCTCTCCCCAAGCGGGTCTCAGATACGCCTGGGGGTGCGGGTACACCCTCCTCCCCTAGTATACGTCCAGAGTCCCCTGACATCAAACAGGGGACAGGTGAGAGACAGGCCGAGCAGCAGTTCTAAATTTTGGTCAACATAACAATTTTCTTTGAAATGCTAAGTTCTTGGAAGACTTGAGAATTGTGCCATGATACACAGAGAAGTGTCCCCATGGCCTGGTAGAGTGAACATCCTTTTCATTGTCAGCTGACTTTGTTTCTTCTTCCAGCTGTGTACTCACCCTCACTTCAGATAAGTCGCTTTCCAGCGCTTAGGGCCCGGGGCTAAGGATTGGCCTTCTTAGGGGACCCACAGCTTGGCTTTTCAATATCTGGCCCTCACGGGGACTGTGGGTGCCTTTTCCCGGTGGGCATCCCACATGCTCAGTCGTCCCACAGGCCCGGAATCAGCAGCCTGAGCCTGGCCCCAAGCCGCGTGTGCTCCCCCAACCCACCTCCGACATGGCAGAGTCCCCCTCTGCCTTCCGGGACTTCCAAGGGGAACGGCCCTCAGCAGGGCTGACCCGAGGAGGCTGGTTTCCATGAGTATGATCTCATCTCCCAGGAACCGAAAGGAGAATGGCCCTAGTTCTTCTGCCCCTGAGCCCATGAGGGGCTTCTCCCCAGACCAGGGGCGGGGGTCAGGGGACGGCCCCCCAGACTAAGCAGACAGATGGAGCTGGGCAGGAGCAGCTGCAGGGTTTCCCAAAGGTCTCTGTTTTCCTAAGAAAAGCTGCTCAGTTTCTAAGTTCTAAAACCCCCAAATTGTGCCAAGGTGAAACTAATTCCCTACCTAAAATTTGTCTTTTCAAGCTCTTACATCTTCTTGAAATCTCAGGACACATTAAAGAAGAAAAGACCACTGGACCCAAAGGCCATGATGACAGAGGAGTGTGGGGTTCATTTACTAATCACTCCGTTTAATAATAAATGGCAGAGATGTTATTAAATATTTTAAAATATTAAATTTAACCATTATATTTAAATATAATTAAATATTTTATTTAATAATAGAGATGGATAGTGTCTAATAGATAATTCCAGTCTCTGCGTGACTTTCTGCTTCCAAGCTAAGGGTCACTTAATCAAGTGCCTCTGCCTTCGTTGTCAGGCAACCTTCACTCCCATAAGTAATGCTCATGAATTCGCATCCATGTCTAGACTAAAGCCTTGTTTTGTGCTCCTAGATTTGGCAACAGAAGATGAGATAAAAGATCAAAAAATTTTTAACTGACCTTTCATTGCTATGGACGCAACAAAAGAGATAACGCCTTTGTTCCTAGAGTAACATTTTTTATATCCAAGACATTCTTTTATTTCATGCCATTAGCTGTTTTGAATACACAAAACTATGTCTGATTCTTATCATACTCATCTTTCATACCAAGAAACTTCAGATAAGTCACACTTTCCTGTGCCAGTAACTTTAATCATTGCCTTATTTATTTATTTTGTCTCTCAGTGTTTAGTCAGAAGAGATTTTTTATGAAAGAAGTGAACCTATTCCAGATAAATCAGGTGAGCTCATAGTTACCTCCTACAAAAGAAGAAGGAACATTTATCTATAACCTCTGCTCACCCCCTTAGATTTTATCCTGTCACCTCTGAACTTGATATTGAGCACTGAGCTCCAAGGAGAGTAGAAATTCCTTCTGCTCTAAAACAACAAAAAGAGAAATGAAACACCAGCTACAGAAATTTGCAAAAGCCAATGGCTGGGATCTGGAAGTGGGGGCAACAGACAGGCCTGGACCACTTCGGGTGAGCGATCAAATGTGACCCCAGGAGAACTCACTTGCTGCTAAGTTCAAGATACAGTTGCCAGGGGCAACTCAGAGGTGTCCAAACTCAGAGGAAAACAAAATATTCTACAACACATTATTGAGACTTGCCGAC
The DNA here is from genome assembly GCA_008086735.1 of Cheirogaleus medius. Lineage (NCBI taxonomy): Eukaryota > Metazoa > Chordata > Mammalia > Primates > Cheirogaleidae > Cheirogaleus > Cheirogaleus medius. The sequence goes on from VBSM01003211.1 coordinate 1,145,998, forward strand.
ACCCAAAATAAATGTACACAGGCACATGTACACATAGGCATGTGCCCATGAGCAAACACCCAGGCCCATGCAGACACACTAACCATATCAGGCACATGCATGTGGAGTTTAAAAACACACAGCAATGCACTTCGGTGACACAAGCGGGTGGAGACCTGCTCATCAGAGCTCAAAAACAGAAAAGAGGCTATTTCAGAGCTTCCCTGTCCAGCCAAGCAGTTCTCTGCAATCAGCCACCGCGGAGGGAGGCACACCTCCTGCAAAGTGGCCTCTCTCCTGCCAGGCTACCTGGCATGCACAGCAAATCCTCCTTTGTCATCAATCCCTTGCTCTAACATCCTGATTTTCAAACAGAATCCCTGAAATATGCAAAGAAGTCCCAAACATTCTCCAAGTCATCCTAACTCCTTTGAAATGAGAATGCCCATGTATCATACCCATATCGGCAACCACGTATTGATTAGGTATCATGTTCCAGGGATTGTACTATACCCTGTAAATATAAATGCTCTCTTATTCTCAAATCAGCAGTGCAAGGTAGAAATTACTATCCAGATTTATAGACAGGGAAACTGAAACTCAAAAAGGCATGGTCCCACAGCTGGTAAGAGATAGTGCTAGGATTCACGCTTTCATGTCTGTCTGACTCCTCAGCGCGTGCTCCCGCCCGGCAGCCGGCTCTCCATCCCAGGGAGTACGTCTGCTGTGCCTCCATCGCTGGTCCTGTGCTGATCTTCACTGTTGCCAGCCCACCAGGTCCCTCGGCCTCCACTTCTGCTGTCTCCTCTCCAGCGGCCTCAGGGTGGTTGGTGAGTATCTGCTTGCACACCCCTGTGGTGGCTGTGGCTAGCCTGCGTTACCAAGGTCACTGCTAACCACAGAGGTGGGCTGGGTTGCTACTGCCCTGGGGTTGCCCCAGCCAGGCGGGGCATCAGGCTGTTCCCAGTTTGCTCAGAGGAGGGGCTATTCCTCCGAGGCTGCCTCTTCCCCTTGACGGCCCCTCCTTCTGCACCCCCTCCTTCTGCGGAAGATAAACTGTGTATCAGGCCAACGGAAGCGCTAAGTTAAGGCTAATCAGTACTTTAAAGAGCTTTGGGATTCTCCCCCAGAGCAGGGATTCCTCCCCGCAATCCCTTCATAGACCTCAGAAGTGGCTGAGAACCTCCTAAAATTATTTGCCAAATTGCTGAGTGCACGTACATGTGTGTGTTTTCTCCAGAAATGGGGTTTATATCTTCCAAAATATTCTTAAAATTCTCTTATAAAAGCCCTAAGCCACGACTCTTAACCATTTCGGTATCAGCGTCGACTATAGTCAACAGCCACTGATGAACGCACACAGCCCAGCGTCGACTATAGCTGACAGCCATGATATGACTTTTCTAATTTTTCATTTATCAAAATAAAATTGTGAACATTTAAAAATAACATAATGAAAACATATATGTATATGTTACCTATTCTGATTTACATTACAAGTAAAGCTGCCTGTAAAGTAAAACAAGCTTTCAGTGCTTTAAAGCTTTCCTCATCACACAAGAGCAAAAGGGATTTGTTGTCAATGCACAGCACACACTACCGTGTGGACTATGAGTGTCGGCTGTGGGCGAGGCTTCGCGGCCGGTGAGCGCGGTGGTTAAGAGCTAGAAGTCAGGCAGGCCTCCACACCTCACTCTCCCAATGTTAGTGCTTAGGTGTCATCCTGTTTTGGTGCCCATGTGAGGTGGAAAACAAAAGAGTAGGTAGAAGGAGGGAGTGTGGGAAATGCATTGCAGGTAGGGCCCTTGGAGATCTGACCCAGAGGTGGAAAGACCCACCGGCAGAGCACCCTGGGGTCCGCAAGATGCACGGGTGATGGGGCGATGCTGCTGCCCTGGTCCTGGCATGCAGGAAGGTGGGCGAGACATGGCAAGGAAAGTGTATTGAACTTGGCCAGGTCCGGGCTAGGAGCCTACTGCTGGCACTTACTGGTGGTGACATCTTGTGCACATTCTTTTTTACTTCTTTCAGTCTCACTGCTCCATTCATATATTTGTGACAGCAATACCTATCTCTTTGTGTTTTATGAGAATCCCACGGTTAGTAATCATAATGTCTGCTGCAAGCTAGTGAATCTTACTCTGTGTCAGAGCTTTTCCTGTATCATCTCATCTCATTTGTTCCTATTTTGGTACACGGTTGCCAATGAGGAAAATGAGGCTCAGAGAAGTTCAGAGGTGTGCTTGCATGATGTCCTAGCTTGGGCTGCTATATGACAAAATAGCATAGACTGGGTGGTTTATAAACGACAGAAATGTATTTCTCACAATTCTGAAGTCTGAGAAGTCAAAGATCAAGGTGCTGGCAGATTTGGAGTCTGGTTGGGGTCCCCTTTGTGGTTCATAGATGGCGCCTTCTTGCTGTGTCCTCACATTGTGGAAGGGGCAAGGGGTCTCTCCAGATCCCTTTATTAAGGCCACTAATCCTATTCATGAGACCCTCGTCCTCATGACCTAATCACCCCCCAAAGGCCACACCTAACACCATCACCTTGGGAGTTAGGATTTCAACACATGCATTTTGAGGGGACACAAACATTCGGACCATAGCACACGGTGACGAGATGTGCTGTCCCGGCAGCCTGAGTGCTGAGCTGTTGTCCTACTACCTTACATATGTAAGCGTCAGCGCTGAGCCTGGGACGTGTGGGCACTTGCGCTGTGCTCCTAGGCCTGGCTTCCCGGGCAAGGGGTTCAGAAAGAAGGAAGCTGTATTCCTCGGACTAAGACCAACGCTAGACAAGTGCTGAATGTCCATAAAGTAAGTGAGACCTGGTTTTGCATTTTGGCTCGGGACTTCCCAGCTGTGTGATCTTGGATTTGAAGCGATCAGAATGAATTCACAGAGCTATCTGTGATTCACGGTCGCTGGAATGATGTTTTCCCAGTTCATAAACTTCCCTCTTCTGCCAGCTGAGCCTCTTGCAGAACCTATGCAGATCCCGAAGGCCAGAGCTGGCTCCTGACAAGCTGGGCCCTGCTTGCCTTTGCTAAATGGCAAATTACTTTTTCCACATAGCCTTCGTGGGAGGCAGTGGGCCCAGTGCTCACTCAGTAGGGCAGACTGGGGTCAGACAGGTCTGGCTTAAAATCCAATCTTTGCTACTCACTGGATGAGCATCCTGGGTCTTATCACTATCGTCTCTGAACCTCCATTCTGTTGGTGTGAACTGCTCAGGCTTGGAGCTTAGTCAACCATGTCATCCATAACATTCACACAGACCACTTCCTTCCAGCTTGTCTGCTGGGACAGAGGAAGGGGACACTTCCATTTCCACCCCTGTTTAACTGGGATGTGTGTCATGGCCCTCGTTCTTGTCTCTCTGGAAGCTGACGGTGCCACAAGCCCTCACCTCTGCTCCTGAGACCCTCTCAGGTAATAATTCTGATTGCTCCCAAAAAGCAAATGAAAAGCAGCCTGGCTCACCTGGTGAGGACGGTTGGATTGGGAGCTGCCCGGTCAGTGCCCTCTCAGCATCTTGCGGGCATGCTCGTGAGGAAATGCAGAGGCGAAGGCAGCTTGTGGGGAGGGGACAGCGTCGCTACAGCTGGTGGAGGCATTGACGAGTCCCCCAGAGTGTGGTCGGAGGGGTGAGGTTCATGGCCACATATTCTGTAAAACACCAGAATTTAGGGGCTTCCTGGGATGATGGCCCTTTGCTTCTGAGGTCGGACCCAACTCCTTTGGTTTTACCGGAATTTTAGAGCTGGGAAGAGTATGCATGCTGAGTTTATTTTACATTTACTCTCTGTGTCTGTCTTTTAGCTCCTGCTTCACCTTAGGCCCAAAGCCACAGTGGTGGCTGAATCTTCCTCAGTTGCCACTTGTCATCTGGCCAGGCTGTTATCTCATGTGGAAGGTGCTTGTTGCATTCCAGAGCAAATGACAGAGTGAGCTGCGGTGTCAGTGAGGACCCTGCACGGTGAGAGAGAGACGGTGCATGGACACGGAGGAGTGTGAGGAGGGAGACTACTTGGGACATGTGGCAGGTAGAGGAAAGTCACGAAGACAGTGGGAAGCCTGGGGCTAGAGACTCACCCTGACCACCTTGAAGGCCCAGAAAGGGAGGAAGGAGGAGCACATGTTCTAACTGTGGTAACTGCCCGGCAGGAGCAGTACAGCTCCAGGACGAGCCATTCCACAGTGACCCACAAGCAGCCAGCGGGGAAACACACTCTCTGGCTTCACTGGTCTCCCATCACTTAACCTTCTGACAATCCAAGAGCAGAGGGCAAGGGAGCCCACTGAGGCAGTTCATGCTGACCAGCACAGAGCAGGGTGTATAAAGATGGAGAATGGGTATGGAGCAAGGGAGAAATAAGACATTTAATATAGCAGGGCCCGAGGGAGAAAGAAAAGGGATTCACATGGATTATATGCCTGCCATGTCCTAGGAGAATTAACTCGTTCTTTCCCCACTGGAAAATTAAGAAATCTCATTTTGACAAATGCAGAAAATGAGACTTAGGCAAAGTGTTTTGCTTAAGGTGATCCAACTAGTCGGTCAGTCTAAATAAAGCCTGTGCCCCTTCCGCCCCAGATTGTCCCCGTGTTCAGAAGACGTAGACACAAGACACGTCAGGGAGAGGGTCACCTCCCCAGACTTGGGTCTCAGCCACCAAGCACTACAAGCTTGTGGACAAGAGTGGGAAGAGTGGAGTATGCGGCATTCGTGGAGAAAACACCAATCTGCCTTTTCGCAGTAGGGTTAGCATGATTGTATCCTGCAAAACCCTAATTTGGTTGTGGGAGGTCCCTCTTCTCAATAGATTGCTAAAGAATACTAAGGCCTGGAGCTACACGGGAGCCAGTATGTTGGAGTCAGAAAGGTGCTTTTGAAGTCAAGCTCTGCTATTTCTTAGTTCCATGGTCATGAGTAAGTCACTTAACCTCTCTGAGCACCAGATTCCATATTTATGAAATCTACCCAATGAGAGCAGCAATTTTATCCCAAAAGTCTAGCTAAGAAAACTTGGAATAGAGCACCTAGTACCAGCATCAGTGACTGATATATAGCAAGTGCTCAATCATGATGGCAATTATTAGTATGGGAAATACGGACACAAGAGGCCCAAATACAAGGCCACAATTTTAAAGTATAGTTTATAAAAAATATATAAAATACACACAGAAAGGGACATAATCATAAGTGTAGAGTTCAATTCATTCTAGCAGTATGAGTGCTCTTGTGACGTCCCAAACTCAGAACAAGAATGGAACCTCACCAGCCCTCCTGAGACCCTCTGTACCTCCCCAGTTGACACCCCAGGAAATCCAAAGGTAACCGATATGATAAGTTCTAAAACCATTGATTAAGTTCATCTATTTTTGAAATTATGTAGATAGAATTCATTCCACTTTTTTGGTCTGGCTTTTCTTCTCTTCAACATTGGCTTTAGAGATTTATCTGTATTTTTGCATGAAGTCCACTTTCATTACTGTATAGGATTTCATTGCAAATGCCACAATTTATGCATTCTACTGCTGATAGACTTTTGGTTTGTTTTCGTTTTAGGTTATAACAAACAGTGTCCCAATGAACATTTTTTGTACATGTGTTGGGTGAATTTATGTTTGCTTTTCTGTTGGATTGCTGGTCATAGGTGTGCATATGTCCAATTGTATGTAGATACTGCTAAAAAGTTTTCAGAAATAGTCATACTGATGTATGCACCTTACCAACAACGTTTGGGAATTGTAGTTGTTCCACATCCTCACTAAGCCTGGTGCTATGATATATTTTAATTTTCAGCCTTTCTAGTGGGAATATGATATACATAATTGTGATTTTAATTTGCATTTACTGATGATTAATGAGATTGGTGCTATTATATATGCTTATTTGCATATCACTTTTGTCAGATAGCTCTTTTCTTCTAGATCATGGTTTGACATTTCATTCTTTTTCTGATGTCTGTTGATGAACAGAAGTTGTTAATTAAACTGTAAGTTCATGTATAAACTTTTTCTTTATCCTTGTTGCTACAGATGTGTTCTGTTTCTAAAAGCTTTGCCTGACCAAGTCCATAGAGGTAGTCTCCTGTTTTCTTACAGATATTTTGTTGTTGATGTCTGTTTTGCCTTTACATTACATCAGCAATCTGCTTAGAATTCATTTTTGAGTATGATGTGAGAATAAGGTTATAACACATTTTTAAATATGGATATTTGATGATTCCAGGACATTTATAGAACAATCCCTTTCTCATTACATTGCAGTGTCAGGTTTATCACAAATAAAATGATGGTATATACATTGGCCTGTTTTCACATCATGCTCTTATGATCTAATTGTCTATTTTTGCACTAATATCACATTGTCTTAGTTACTGTAGCTTTGTAATCAATCTCCGTATCTGGCTATATAGGCTGGTTCTTTGCATTTACACATAAATTTGAAAATTTACCATCTTATCTTCCACAAAAATCTTCTTGAGATTTTAATTGAAACTGCATTGAATCCACAGATAAATTTGGAGAAAATTAACAAAAATTAACACCTTTCTATTTCTTAGTTTCAACTTTTCTGTGTTCTTATGTTAAAGGTGTGACATTTGGAAGCAGATTGAAGCTGTGTGTGTGTGTGTGTGTTTAATATGGTCTTTTAAAATCTTTAATGAAAGTAATTAGTTCATTCCAATTCAATATAATTGCTAATGTATTTGGGTTTAGATCTATAATCATTATTTTTTCTATTTGTCCTTCTAGTTCTATGTTAATTATCTTCTTTTTTGCCTTCTTTTCACTTTCTTTCTTTCTTTTTTTTTTTATTTCAGCAAATTATGGGAGTACAAATGTTTAGGTTACATACGTTGCCTTTGCCCCACCAGAGTCAGCACTTCAAGCGTGTCCATCCCCCAGATGGTGTGCACTCCGCCCATTAGGTGTGAATATACCCATCCCCCCCTCCCTCCCATCTGCCCAACACCTGATGAATGTTATTACTATCATGTGCACTTAAGTGTTGATCAGTTAATACCAATTTTATGATGAGTACATATGGTGCTTGTTTTTCCATTCTTGTGATACTTCACTTAATAGAATAGGTTCTAGCTCTATCCACAATAATACAAGAAGTGCTAGATCACCATTGTTTTTTGTGGCTGAGTAGAACTCCATGGTATACATATACCACATTTATTAATCCACTCATGTATTGATGGGCACTTGGGTTGTTTCCACATCTTTGCAATTGTGAATTATGCTTCTATAAACATTTGAGTGCAGATGTCTTTTTTATAGCATGTCTTTTGTTCTTTTTGGTAGATGCCCAGTAATGGGATTGATGGATCAAATGGTAGGTCTACTTGTATTTCTTTGAAGTATCTCCATATTAATTTCCACAGAGGTTGTACTAGTTTGCAGTCCCATCAGCAGTGTATGAGTGTTCCTATCTCTCCGCATCCAAGCCAACATTTATTGTTTTGGGACTTTTGGTAAAGGTCATTCTTACTGGAGATAAGCAATACCTCATTGTGGTTTTGATTTGCATTTCCCTGATGATTAGAGATGTTGAGCATTTTTTCATGTGTTTCTTGATCGTTAGTCTATCTTCTTTTGAAAAGTTTCTGTTCATGTCTTTGCCCACCTTTTGATAGGGTTGTTTGATTTTTTTCTTGCTGATTTTCCTGAGTTCTATATAGAACTATAGAGTTATTAGCTTTTTATCGGATGTGTAACATGGAAATATTTTCTCCCATTCTGTAGGTTGTCTGTTGGCTCTCGTGATAGTTGTTCATTTTCTATTGTTGAGTTAAAGGGTTCTCTGCATATAGCAATTCTTTATCAGATATGTCTTTTGCAAATATTTTCTCCCAATATGGCTTGTCTTCTTATTCCCTTGACAGTGCCTTTAGCAGAGCAGAAATTTTTAATTTTAATAAAGCCAACTTATTCAATTTTTCTTTCATAGATTTTTCCTTTGCTGTTGTATCTAAAAGTCATCATCATATGCAAGTTCATCTAGATTTTTTCTGATAGTATTTTGTGGGAGTCTTACAGTTTTGCATCTTGCACTTAGATCTATGATTCATTTTGAGTTAATTTTTTAGAGGGTATAAGGTCTCTGTCTAGATACTTTTTAATTTTTTGAATATGGATGTCCAGTTGTTCCAGCACCCTTTGTTGAAAAGATTATATTTTCTCCATCGTATTGCCTTTGCTCCTATATCAAAGTTTAGTTGACTACATGTATGTGGGTCTACTTCTGGGCTCTCTGTTCTGTTCCATTGATCTATTTGTCTGTTCTTTTGCTAATACCAAACTGTAGCTTTATAGTAAGTCTTGAAGTCTGATAACATCAGTTCTTGATTTTTCTCATCTTCACTATTGTTTTGGCTATTCTGGGCCTTTCGCCTCTCCATACAGACTTTAGAATCAGTTTTTCAATATCCACAAAATAACTATGGGCGTGTTGATTGGAATTGTGTTTAGTCTATTGATCAAGTTGGGAAGGACTGATATCTTGACAATATTTGAGTCTCTCTATCCATGAGCATGAGCATGGAATAACTATTATTTAGTTCTTTGATTTCTTTCATCAGAGTTCTATAGTTTTCCTCATATAAATTTTGTATGTATTTTGCTAGATTTATGCCCAAGAATTTTGGGGGGCACTAGTGTAGATGGTATTGTGTTTTTAATGTCAAGTTCTACTTGTTTATGGCTGGTATATAGGAAGTTGATTGAATTTGTTTATTAACCTTGTATGTGAAATCTTCCTATAATTGTTTATACATTTTAGGAGTTCTTGTGTTGATTCTTTCAGATTTTCTACATAGAGAAATGTGTCATCTGTGAACAGAGATAGTTTTATATCTTCATTCTTAATCTTCATATTTTTTTATTTCCTTTTCTTGTCTTAGTGCACTACCTTGCTTATTGCATAGTTTTAACAATGCTGAAAAGGAGTGGTGAGAGGGGACATCCTTCCCTTTTTCCTGTTCTTAGCAGTAAAGCTTCTAGGTTATCACCACTGATTATGTTAGCTGTACACGTTTTTGTAGATGTTTTTTATAAAGCTGAGAAAGTTCCCCTCTATTTCTAGTGTGCTATGAATTTTGTTGAATTTTGTCAAATGTTTTTCCTGCATCTATATATATGGTCATGTGCTTTTTCTTTGATTGTTTAGCCTGCTGATACAGTGGATTACTTAATTGATTTTTGAAACTTTAACCAGCCTTTCATAAATGCTACTTGGTCAAGGTGTATAATTATTTATTTTTACATTATTAGATTTAATTTGCTAATTTTTTGAGGATTTTTACATGTACATTCATGAGAAATATTGGTCTGTAGTTTTATTTTCTTGTAATGTCTTTGGTTTTGGTATTAAGGTAATGCTGGCCTCATAGAATAAATCAGGAATTATTATTTTTTTTCCTGCTTTTTGCCTCTGGAGGAGATTATGGAAGATTGTTATAATTTTGTCTTTTAATGTTTGGTGGATACAGTGGACACATCTGGGCTTGATGCTTTCAATTTTGGAAGGTTATTAAATATTGATTTGAATTCTTTGGTAGATATAGGCTTATTCAGATTGTCTACTTTTTCTTATATGAGTTTTGGCATATATGTCTTTTAACAATTTGGTCTATTTTCACCTAGGTTTTCAAACTTGAAGGCATAGAGTTGTTCATAATGTTCTTTTACTATTGTTTAAGTGTCCATGAGATCTATAGTGATGTTTCCTCTTTCATTTCTGATGTTAGTAATTTGTGTCTCCTCTCTTTATTTTTCTTAGCCTCAATTTTATTCATCTTTTCAAAGAATCAGCTTTTGGGTTTTTGATTTTCTCTATTGATTTCCTGTTTTTAATTTCATTGATTTCTGCTTCAATTTTTATTTCTTCCTTTTGCTTATGTGGGACTTTATTTGCTCTTCTTTTTCTAGTTTCCCAAAGTAGAAACATAGATAATTTATTTTAGATCTGTTTTATTTTATAATATATGTATTCAATACTACAGATTTCTCTGAAAGCACTGGTTTTGCTGCATCCTGCAGATTTTATAAGCTGCATTTTTATTTTAATTTAGTTCAAAATATTTCTCAATTTCTCTTTAGATTTTCCCACTGACCCATGTGTTATTTAGAGATTTGTTGTTTAATTTCTAAGTATTTTGGCATTTTTCAGCTATCTTTCTGTTATTGATTTCTAGGTTAATTCCATTATGGTCCAAGAGTAAACACTGTATGATTTCTATTGTTTAAAAATGTGTTATTTTTTATGGCCCAGAATGTGGTCTATTTTGGTGAGTAATGGGTTCATGTATTTCTTCTTGGAGTTCTGTCATTTTTTGCCTCACATATTTTGATGCTCTGTTTTTAGATGCACATTTGTTAAGGATTATGGTATATTCTTATAAATCTATCCTTTTATCATTACCCAATGACACTCTTGATCCCTGATAATTTTTCTTGCTCTGATGTCCGCTCTGTTGAAATTAATGTATAATCACTTCTCCTTTTTCTTTTGGTTAGTGTTAGCAAAATATATCTTCTCCATTTCTTTACTTCTAACTGATATTTGTCTTTATATTTAAAGTGGGTTTCTTCTGAGTTTTTTACCTACTCTGACAATCTCTGTCATTTAATTGGGTTTTTTAGATCTTTGATGTTTCAAGTTATTATTGATATAGTTGGATTAATATCTACCATATTTGTTACTTTATCCTCTTCATTGTCTTTGTTCTTACTTTTAACTTCCACTCTTTTTCTGTCTTTTGTGGCTTTAATTGACCATTTTATATAATTTCATTTTATCTTTTTTCTTAGCTTATCATTTATATTTCCTTTTTTCTTTTTTAATGATCGCCCTAGAGTTTGCGATATACGTTTACAACTAATTCAATTCCTCTTTCAAATAACATTACACCACTTCACAGGTAGTGCAAGTACCTTGCAATAACAAATATTCCTGATTGCTAGTTCTTGTTCTTTGAATCGTTGCTGTCATTAATTTCATTTATACATAAGCTAGAGTCATTTAAAACATTGTTGCTATTATTATTTTGAACAAATTGTTTTCTGTTAGATTATTTAAGAAGAAGAAAAAAATATGTTTTTATTTTACCTTTGCTTATTCTTTCTCCAATGATCTTCTTTTGTTTATGTAGATCTGAGTTTCTGACCTATATCATTTTCTTCAGCCTGAAGACCTTTTAACGTTTCTTTCAACGCAGGTTTACTGGCTCCAAATTTCCTCAATTTTTTTTTTTTTTTTTTTTGCCTGAGAAAGTTTTTATTTTTCCTTCTCTTTTAAAAGATAGTTTCGTATTATACAGAATTCTAGGCTGATGGAATCTCTCAACACCTTAAATATTTTACTCCACTCTCTTGCTTGCATAGTTTCTGAGAAATCATATGTAATTTTTATATTTGCTCCTCTATAGATAAGGTGTTTTTTCCTCTGACTTCTTTCAGAACTTTTTTTTCTTTATCTCTGATTTTCCCCAGTTTGAATATGAAATTTCTAGGTATAGTTTTTGGTTTTTTTTCACAGGGTGTGGAAGGATGTTATTCTGTTTGGTGTTCTCTGAATTTCCTGGATTTGTGATCAGTTGTTATTGCTTCAAATATATCTTCTGTTTCCTTCTCTATTTCCTCTTATGGTATTCCCATTATTTATTCATTATACCTTGATAGTTGTCTTACAATTCTTAGATATTATGTTCCATTTTTTTAGTGTTTTTGCTCTTTGCTTTTCAGTTTTGGAAGTTTCCGTTGATATATCCTCAAGCTCAGAGATTCATTCTCAGCCATGTCCAGTCTAAAAATGAACCTGCCAAAGATATTTATTTCTGTTACAGTATTTATTATTTATTGTTACAATATTTTTAATTTCTATCATTCCTTTTCAAGTGTTTCTTAAAAACTTCCATCTCTCTGCTTGCATTATCCCTCTGTTCTTTCATGTTGTTTAGTTTTCCATTAGAGCCTTTAGCATATTAATCATAGTTGTTTTAAATTCCTGGTCCTAGAAGTCCAACATCCCTGACATATGGTTCTGAGGTTTGCTCTGCCTCTTCAAATTGTGCTTCTGGGTCCGCGCGGTGGCTCACACCTGTAATCCTAGCACTCTGGGAGGCCGAGGCAGGCAGATCACTCAAGGTCAGGAGTTTGAGAGCAGCCTGAGCAAGAGTGAGACCCCATCTCCACTAAAAATAGAAAGAAATTAATTGGCCAACTAAAAATATATAGAAAAAATTAGCCGGGCATGGTGCATGCCTGTAGTCCCAGCTACTCGGGAGGCTGAGGCAGAAGGATTGATTGCTTGAGCCCAGGAGTTTGAGGTTGCTGTGAGCTAGGTTGATGCCATGGCACTCTAGCCCAGGCAACAGAGTGAGACTCTTGTCTCAAAATAAATAAATAAACAAACAAACAAACAAATAAATTGTGCTTCTGGCCTTTGGTATACTTTGTAATTTTTTTTTTTGTAAGCCTGACATGAAGTATTCAGTAAAAGCAGTTCTGGTAAACAGGCCTTTAGTAATGTGCTGGGAAGGTGTGGGGAAGGGGCAGCATTCCATAGGCCTAGGATTAGGTTTACACCGTTTCGTAAGCTTATGTCCCCTGGCTATGAACTTCACAAGTGCTTCTCAGTTCCCTCCACTCCTGCCCGAGATGTGACAGAGTGGTCAAGAGGGGGTTAGAGTTGGGTATTTCTTCTCCTCCAGGTTGGTTAGGCTTTAAATAAAGCCCGAGTAGACTAGGCTTTGGTAAGACAGTTTCTCTTGACTGCAGGCCTTTTTAAGGATAACAGAATGCTCTAGCTGAGCATATTTCAAAATGGCCACCTTTCTCCTCTTTTGTTGGGAAGTATAGGGGGTATTTTCTTTAATACTCACTTGGAGAACCCGATAGCGCTACGGGAGGTAAAACTCATGAAGAGTGAGGGGCCTCCTGGAGCTTCTAACAAACACTCAGGCTTGTCCACACTGCGCCTGCAGAAATTCAGCAGTTACAGCTGGATTTCCTACCCTGCCACGGGTTTCTTCTTGTGGGTCTCTGACATGGCAAGTGGTGAGTCTCTGTATCCACTGGTTTGTCTCCATAATTCTAGGGGTTGTGGTTTGCCCTGTGACCTCACTTTTCTGATAGATCTATGATGAGTTGATTTTTCAGTTTGTTCAGTATTTTGCTTATTGTTTGCTAATTGTAAGTGATGACCTCCAGGCTCCTTACTTGCAAGACTAGAAACATACAAGACTAGAGTAACAACTAGGAAAGCTGACAACAACAAGCTATCTTACCTGAGCCTGTGTTTCACTTTGTATAAGATTCCGTCTACTCCTGATTCATCCCACTCCTAGACGTTGCCCTCCAGGATCACAGCTGAACACCTGGTATGTTGCCCAACACCCCTCTGAAAGGCTTGTTCTCATCTTCCATTGTGTCTCCCCAGTGCAGTGAGATGGCCAAAAACTCTGCTTACATTTTTTTGGTTGTTTTTTTTTTCCCCTCCCTTTTTTGGTCCCTTTTCCTACACAACTTAAAAATAACCTCATGTCTACGCAGGAAAACTGGGACACAGTGAGGTTGAGGTTCTCTTTTCACTATGCCCTCTGGGATTCTAGCTCCTCAAGATCTGGATGTCTTGATTGGCCCAAACTCCTGCTCTTGTTTCCCCACTTCTGTGATCTATGGGAAGCTCTGCTTAGCTAGTGGCCTTCCCTGGGCCTGAGCCATTTCCTGGCTGGCCTCTCAGCTCTGTGCTGCACAACTGCCTGGCATCTGCCGATGGGAAAAGCCCCATGCGGTTCCCCACGGGATCACAGCCCTTGACTCTGGGCTGTTACTGTAGCTCTCTAAAAGCTGCGAGCAGATGTTTCTTTTATTTTAGTCAGCTCTCCTAGTCATTACTCTTGGAAGTATTGGTCTTAATAGACCGAAATGGAAGTTCCGGGGCCACTTACTTGCAAGAAGGAAAAGTCGCAGGCCGGAGTTCATAGCAAATGCGAGACAAGCAGAGGCGATGTGGAGAACTCTGGGAAGCTCCCTGAGAACAGTCATTACCGTCAAAATCATGAGCTGACCTGTGGCCACATTGAAAGAGGTTCTCTTTCTCTGCAGATCAGAATCATCTATAATACCTTATTTGGAGAGATGAGACTGCCACATACTTTATCCAGAGTTACTCCCAGGGGAAGGAAGGCGATAGCCCTCTGACATGGAGAAGGGAGAAGGGAGCCCTATAACATGGAGGTCGTGGAGAGTCAGCTTTTTGGGTATAGACCAGAAAGAAATTCCTGGTAAAAAGAAATAAGCAGGACATAGCCACTGGCCCAGGGTAGCACCAGTGCCAGCGTGTGCTGGCTCCTGCTCTTACCAGCTCACAGGAGCCTTTTCTGAACTCTGTGTTCAGTAATGTTACATTAGTGCCACAAAATTGGCTGTAATCAAAGTATTTACACCATGGAAATCAGCAAGCATAATAAATCAGAGCTTTATTTTATCCAGAGAGCTGGTTGTAAAACATTAACCAACATATTACCACCCAGAGGATATGTGTGGCAGAAAACTAGGGCAGATTTCAAGCCATATAGGTTATAGATATTGAGGGCTGTCAGTAATGGGCATTGTGTTAAATTCTTTGCATATGTTCCGTCATTTAATTCTCACAATAACACTGTGAGATCAGATCATGGCGGCGAGGAGATTTTATGCAACCTACTTAAGACCGCATGGCAACCCAGGTCAGTCTAACCCTAAATCTTTGTTCTTAACGCTTTGCACTAAATATCCTCTCCGCAGCAGCACAAAATGGAGGGTAGGTCTAGAGTAAATGGAGTGACAGGTCTTCAGTTACCGAGAGCAGAAAACGCAGGGTGGTGGAGTCCAAGAACTGGTGCTGGAACTGGTCACACAGTGGGTCTGTTTGCATGAGACATGCAAACAGACCCTGTCACAGCCCTACAGGTGCCCAGTCTGCAAAAGAGCAAGCCCTAGGAAGCTGGGAGAGTGGCTCATCTGAGGTGCCTCTCTGACTGCTGGACATAGCACAAGAGTCTAGAACCAGCAATATGGCAGCGCTGTCATCAGGAACCTGCCCCTGGGGCTTGGTAGCTGCACTCACACTGAGTGACTTTCAAGAGCCAGGGCTAAGTCTCAGAGGAATCAACATTCTAGGCAGGGTTTTTAGTCTGGTACTTGGGGATGATCCAGAGCTCCTGCTTGCAGGAAGAGGCAATTTGATCCGAATAGAACTAGCAGTCAGGACACTTGTGTCATAGTGATTTCAGGATTATACAGGGCTCTGAATGGTAGAGGGACAGAGAGTCTTAGGTGTGGCGAGGCCCATGCCAAGACCTGAGAGCTGGGGGAGCGGGAACACCTGGAGTTCCCCAGAGAATGAGAACCAATAGGATGTGTGTATTGGTAGAGATAGAGCAGTATCGAGAGAGATTGATTGATTGATTGATTTAAGGAATTGGTTCCCATGGTTATGGAGTGCTGCTGGGAAGTGAGCAGGCCTAGGAGCAAGGCCCAAGGACACACAGACCCCAAGTTAAGGGTCTGCAGGGCTGAGTGGGATTCTCAGGCCAGGCAGGCAAGGGCCTGAATGCAGCGGCCATCAGCCCAAATGGCAGCTACTCTCGAGCCTGGGGACATATCCTGTGTACACTTAAGTTGAAGATAATAGTTTCTTATATCTTTGGTTTTGAGTAATGTTCCTTTGGAGGCATTTCAGATGTGTCAGCAGAGCCTCAGGAAATGAATCTATTCTCTTTTGGATAAGCCTGCGAGATCTCAGATGAATGAGAGTGCCTGAAATGGACTTCGAGGTGAGAACAGACTGCAGACATAAATAAAAACCAAGAAGGGCCAGCAGGGGTAATTTATATTTATATCATATTTTATATTTATATCAATATTTATAAAACACAAAAATTTGTAGGGCATCTGGGGACACAGAGATACAGAGAAGCCCCCATGGAGATATCAAAACACATTGTGCTGAGACTGTAATAATGAGGGTAGTCTTATGTCCTGGTTTGCCATAGACAGTCCAAATGTATGCCCAGTGTTCTAGCAGTTATTAATACTTTCTGTTAGAACGATAAATTGTGTGGTCACTCTAGATATTAATGGATGTGAAGGTTAATTTTATGTGTCAACTTGGCTGGGATTATGACACCCAAATATCTGGTCAAACACCAGTCTAGATGTCACTTTGAGAGTATTATTTTTAGATGAGATTAACATTTAAATCAATAGATTTTGAGGAAAGTAGATTAACCTCCATAATGTGGTTTGGCTTCATCCAACCAGTTGAAGGCCTTAAGAGAAAAACCCTGAGGTTCCCAGAAAAGAGGGAATTTTGCCTCCAGACTGCTTTGAGACTCAAGCTGCAATATGGTGTCCAGCATGGTCTCCAACATCCTCCCTGGGTCTTCAGCCTCCCGCCTGACCTGCAGAGTGTGCACTTGCCAGCCTCCATAGCCATGTGAGCCAATTCCTTAAAATTAATCAATCAACCAGTCACTATCTCTCGATATTGCTATCTCTCTATGGTTCTCATTCTCTGGGGAACCCTAACAAATGCAACAGACTTATTATCTATACGAGGCTATGAGGACATAGTTGCAGAAGCTGTTGTTTCTTCTGGGCACAGAAATTTGAAGGGCAAGATGGTTAAATTGCAAGGCTGATGCGGGAGTAGCCAGCCTGAGGAAGAGCGTGAGGAGATACGAAAACGCAATTCTCAGCCAAAGCAACAGCAGGGAGGATGGAAAGGACAGAGATGGATTCGAGAAAAACTGTCCTTGGTTTCTTGTTTTTTTGTTGTCACACCTGTTTGGTACACCTGTATCCTGAACAACTCAACCACCTGCTTTCTCTATTCCCGTACCCAGACAGCAGAGCACAGGTATCAAAAGCACGGCAGAGCAGATTGATGCAGTTATAAATTCATGGTCACCTATCTCAAAGAGACCTGGAAATTCTCCCAGGGCATTCTGGCCAATTCATTGTTTACTTTCCCCACAAACTGTTCACACTTTTTAAATGCATAAACATGTCTCCTCTCCCTCAATCAACATTTTTAAATAAAACGTTTTTATTGTGGGATAATTGTCAGTGCACATGGAAGTGTAAGAAATAATACAGAGTGATTCTTTGTACCCTTTACTGAGCTTCTGGTAACATCTTGCAAAATTATAGCACAATATCACAACCAGGATTTTACCTCGATTCAGCCACGATAGAGAATATTTTCATCACTACAGGATTCTCCATGGTGCCCTCCTATAGTCACGTCCACTTCCCTCTGCTGCTCCTTAACCGCTGGCAGCCACTAATCTGGTCTCCATTTCCGGAGTGTTGTCATGTCAAGAATGTGATACGTGTGGAACCATATGCAGTATGCACCTTTTTAGGATTGGTTTTCATCAGGCAGCATAATTACCTGGGTATTCTTCCAGGTCATTGTGCGTTAACAGTTCCATCCTTTGCTTTGCTGGGTAACATTCCAGCGTGCGGATGTACTGCCGTGACTTTAACCATTCACCCACGGAAGGGCATGTGGGGTTGTTTTCAGGTTTTGCCTGCTACAAATAAAGCTCCTGTAGACATATGGTTTTTTATGTGAACATAAATATTAATTTTTTCTAGAATAAAAGCCCAACAGTGCAATTTGCTGGGTAGCAATGGCTGTGGTAGGTAACATGTTGGTATTGTAAGAAACTGCCAAAGTGCTTTCCAGAGTGGCTGCACCGTTTTCTACTCCCACCAGCAACGTAGGGCTGATCTAGTTTCTCTACATCCTTGCTAGAATTTAGTATTATCACTATTTTTTTATTTTAACCATTCTGATAGGTTTGTAATAATAGCTCGTTGTGGTTTTCATTTGTACTTCCCTAATGGCTAATGATGTTGAATATCTTTTCACATGTTTCTTTGCCATTTGCATATCCTCTTTGGTGAAATGTTTATTTTTGTCTTTTGCCTGTTTTTAAATTGGATTATTATTTCATTGTTCAATTTGTAAGTTCTTTACATATTCCAGATACTAGTCATCTATCAAACGTGTGGTTTGCAAATATGTTCTCTCAGTCTGCAGATTCTCTTTTCACCCTCTTCACAGGAACTTTCACAGAACAAACGTTTTAAAATTTGATAAAGTCCAGTTTATCAACTTTTTCTTTTATAGATAGAGATTTTTGGTGTCATGTTTAAGAAAGCTTTACATAGCCTTATGTCTTCCAAATTTTCTAGTATATTTTATATGTTTTATAGTTTTACATTTCGGTTTATGATCCATTTTGAGTTATTTTTTATGCAAGATATGAGATTTAGGTCAAGTTTTATTTTTTTTCCTAAGGATATCCACTTGGTAGAGCACCATTTGTTAAAAATGTTACCTCTTCTCTATGGTTACCTATGTCTATTGACTGACTTTTGAAACTTTGCCAAAATCAGGTGGGCATATTGGTTTAAGTCTATGTCTGGGTTCCTTATTTTGTTCCCTTAATGGAGGGTGTGCATCCCTCCACCAAGACAATGGGTACGATGTATCTCGAAATCAGACAAATTGATTTCTTACATTTTGTTCTTCTTCAAAATTCTTTTGGCTATTTTAGTTCTTTGCCATTTCATATATGTTCTGGAATAATCTTGTCTATATCTACAGAATTCTTGCAGTAAATTGATAGAAATTGCATTACACTTGTATCTTAATTTGAGAACTGACATCTTTACTAACCCATGAACATATATCTCTCCATTTATTTAGATGTTATTTGATTTCTTTCATGAACATTTTGTAGTTTATGGCATGCAAAAGTATCTCATTTAAAAAAATCAATGGTATTATATTTTAAATTTTGGTATCCATGTGTTCATTGCTAGAATATACAAAACAATTGATTTTTTTAGGTTGATCTTATATCCTGCAATCTTACTGAAGTCATGTTTTACATCTAGGAAGATTTTAGTAGATTTCCTAGATTTTCTATGTAGACAATCATGTCATCTGTAAATAAAGACCGTTTTATTTCTTCCTATCCAATCAACATGACCTTTCTTGTCTTTTCTTGTCTTGTTATTCTAGCTACAACATCCAAGACTATGTTGAATAAAATTGCAGAAAATGAACATTCTTTCTTTCTTCTTGGTTCAGTCTTTC
The DNA here is from genome assembly GCA_008086735.1 of Cheirogaleus medius. Taxonomy (NCBI): domain Eukaryota; kingdom Metazoa; phylum Chordata; class Mammalia; order Primates; family Cheirogaleidae; genus Cheirogaleus; species Cheirogaleus medius. The sequence goes on from VBSM01003211.1 coordinate 1,165,160, forward strand.
ACCATTATGTTTAATGTTAGTTGTCGATTTTTTTGTATATGCTTTTAATGAAGCTGAAGTTTTTCTCTATCCCTATTTTCCTGAAAGTTTTGTCATGAATGGGTGTTGAATTTAGTCAAATGCTTTTTCTTCATTAATTGATACAATCATGTGATATTTCCCCCTTCAGCTTTTTAATGTGGTGAGTTACATTGATTGGTTTTCAAATATTAAGGCATCTTTGGACTAAACCCCCTAAGTCATGTTGTATAATTACTTTTATACATTACTGAATTCTATTTACTAATATATTGTTAATAATTTCAGACCTATATTTATCAGGGATATAGGTCTGTAGGTTTCTTTTTTTGCTCTTTGTCTTGTTTTGATATCAGGTAGTATGAGCTTCATGCAATGAACTGGGGAGAGTTCCCTGCTCTTCTGCTTTCTCAGAGAGATTGTGTAGAATTGGTGTTAATTCTTCTTTTGTATTTGGTAGAATTCATCAGTGAAAGTTTCTGGGACTTCACATTTTTGAGGTGGTGAATAAATAATGAATTCAATTTCTTAATAGTTATAAAGTTACTAAAATTATCTATTTTATATTGAGTAAATTATTAAAATTTGTGTTTTTGAGAAATTGGCACATTTCACTTAGTTGTCAAATACATGTCTGTAGAGTTGTTTATAGTATTTTCTTTTTATCCTTTTGATGTTTGCAAGGTCTGTAGTGATATCTTCTGTTTCATTCCAGGTATTAGTAATTTATGTCTTTGTCAGTGTTGCTAGGGGTTTGTAAATTTTATTGCCATCTCAGAGAATCAGATCTTTGTTTCACTGAATTTCTTTATTGTTTTTCTGTAAGCAATTTTATTGATTTCTGCTCTTATCTGTTCCTTCCTGTTGCTTGCTTTGGATTTATTTTGTTTTCTCCCCATACTAGGGTCTCGAAGTGGAGGCTTATTTTATTGTTTTGGTACTTTCCTCTTTTCTAATGTATGTATTTAGTACAATATATTTTCCTCTTAGCACTGCTTTAGTGTGTCCCCAAAATTTTGATTTTTCGATTCAATGAATTTTATTTTTTTTACTTCCCTAGAGATTTTCTCTTTAATCTTTGGGCCATTTTGAAGTATACCATTTAGTTTCCAGGTGTTTGGAGATTCTTTCTAGTATACTTCTGTAATTGATTTCAGTTTTATTTCATTGTGGTGGAAGGATGAACTTTTATAACTTTAATTCATTTAAATTTGAGGATTTATTGAGGATTATTTCATGGCCCAGGAAATTGTCTATCTTCATATACATTTTGTGAGCACTTAGAAAGAATGTATTCTGCTGTTGTTGGATGAGCTGTTCTATTATAAACGCTGATTGGATCCTGTTGATTGGTGATGTCTGAGCGTTCTTCTATATCTCTGCTGATATTTGATCTGGTTGTTGTATTGATTTTTTTGGTGGGGGGGTTGGAGTCTCCTCTCCACCTATAATTATAGATTTATCTGTTTCCCCTTTTGGTTTTATCAGTTTCTGCTTCCCTCGTTTTGCAGCTCTGTTGTTTGATGTTTACAGATACATATTTAGAATTGTTGTGTCTTATTGATGGATTGACCCTTTTTGAATTATATAATGTCCCTCTTTGTGTCTAATTATAATTTTCTTTGCCCTAAAGTCTACTTCATCTGATATTAAGATAGCTACTTTTTTGATTAAAGTTTGCATGATATAACTTTTCTATCCTTTTACTCTCAAACTGCCTATATATTATTATTATTTTTAAAAAAATAAACAGTATATAGTTGGGTCATATTTTAATCCATGCTGCAAATATCTGTTCTTTATTATGGTTATTAATTTGCAAGAGCTTAGGTCTGCCATTTTTTGAGGTGTTATTTCTCTCTTGCTGCTTTCAAGATATTTTCTGTGTTTAGTTTTCATAAGTTGGACCATGATGTGTCTTTATTTGGATTTCCTTGGGTTTAACTTATTTTGATTTCATTTAGCTTTTTGAATCTGTAGATTTATGTCTTTTGTGAAATTTGGAAAGTTTCCAGCCATTATTTTTGGGTACTTTTAAATCCTCTCCTGTCTCTTGTCCTCTGTGGACTCTGGTGACATGAATGCCAGGTCACTTTATATTGTCCCACTGATCTCTGAGCCTCTGCTCATCTTTTTTAGTCTATTTTCTCTCTCTTTTCACATTGTCTAATTTGTATTGTTCTATCTTTAATTTTGCTCATTTTTCCTGTCCCCTTCAATGTGCTGTTGAGCACATCCATTGTTTTATTTTATTTTTACATTTGTTATTATACTTTTCAGTTCCAAAAGTTCCATTTGGTTTTTATTTATATCTTCTAGTTCTTTGCAGAGACTTTCTAGTTCTTTGTTTATTCTTTCTTTCTTCTTTGTTTCTTTCCTTTTTCTCTTCTTTCCTTTTTATTTCTTTAGCCTTTATTTCAAGCATGTTCGTAATTGCTCATTGAAAGATATTTTATGATAGCTGCTGTAAAATCCTTGTCAGGTAATTCTAACATCTTTGTTATCTCAGTGTTGGCATCTATTTACCGTCTTATTTCATATAGTTTGTGATCTTCCTGGTTCTTAGTGCGATGAGTGATTTTCAAGGAAAACCTGGACATTTGGGTATTATGCTATGAGGTTCTGGATCCTACTTAAACCCTTTGTTTTAGCTGGTTTCCTCTCTCTGATTGGAAAAAGTGTAGGTGCCTGGTTACTCTCACAAATGGGTAGAAGTCAGGTTCACCATCTGGCCTCCATGGACACATGAGATTGGAGAATTCTTTGTCACTTCTGAATAGGGGAAGAAGTTTCAGAACCCCACTAGGTCTCCATTGACACTGTGTGAAGGGAGCCTCTTTATTATTGGGTAGTCATAAATAACATAACTCCACTCTGTCACCTTCCTCAATGGTTGGGGAGAGAGGGGACTTTTCTCTTCTGGCTCCCTACTCGCCCTTCTCTGGTAGGACCCCAGGTGGGAGAGAGATACCTCATTACAGCCTGACAAGGGTGGAAGTCTAAACTTCTCATTTGACTTGTGTTGGTGTGGGTCACGGCTTTTTCTGTGATGTTTCTCTATAGTAGAGCAGTTACTGTCTAAAGTTTTCTATCTTGTTAGGCTGTCTATTTCCTTGTTCTTTGGGCAGAGAGAACAGTCCTTTTGGAAGCTATTTTTGTCTGTGTCCATTGCTGTTTCCCAGTTGCTTCTTCAGCTCCAAATCTGGGCTACAAGTCAAAAAGAAAACCCAGTGAACTTACCACCATGGTGTTACTCACATCCCAAGACCTCAGCTGGTCTTCTACCCTCTCTCCATCTTTCAGAGTCTTCTATTTGTTTTATATATATGACATCCAGGGATTTTAGTTGTAGTTAGAAAGAGGAATAAGGAAAAGTACATCCACTCCATCTTCCTGGATGTATAAATCCTTGCTCGATTTAGTTTACTCTGTAATCACTTCGCAGAAGAAAATAAAATAAAAGCTACCAAGTAAGAATTTGCTTATCATCCTAATTACAAATTTATGAATGACCTGCATCATCCCCCAATGTCTCCCCTTTTCCCCTGTTATAATAGAGGAGCTCCCATCTTTCCTGGGAGCTAAGGACACACCTCATCCTGCACGTTAGGTGACAACCACTCTTGCTTCCCCAGGAGCATGAAAGCACAGATCTTTCATGTGCATGAAAAAGAAAGCAATCTTTCTTTTTCCGTATACATGGATTCATCCCGTGAGCTAGATTTCTCTACTAGTTTTTAATTGTATTTAAGCCCTTTCCATTAAATACAAGTCAAACCCTAGCCTCGTTCTCTCTCTCCTTCTCTTTCCTAAACTTCTTAAAAGAAAATGTTCTTATTTCTTCATCTTCCATTTATCCCTCAACTACTCCAATGTGGCTTTGGTTCCCATAATCCCACCTCCAGGTAGCTCTACTGCATGCAGGTATTTCTGTATGTCTTTTTGAACTCCCAGCACCTTTGGCTCAGATGATCATTCCCTGCTTCTTGCAGCACTCTCTGTCCTTGGCTTCCACGAGACAGGACTTTCCTGATTTTTTTCCTACTCCCCTTGCCACTGTTTTGGTTCATTTTCTGGACTCATTCTCTTCTCCCCAACCAGTGAATGCTGGAGTGCTCAGAGTTTGGTCACCGGCTCTCTTCTCAGCTCAATCAAGTTTCTCCTGGACATTGTCCTCTACACCATGACTTCAATTATCATCGATATGCAGACAGCACACGCATTTATATGCAGCCTCATCTCTCCTCCGAGTTTCACACTTGTGGTTTGTCTCTCCTCTCAGAAGGCTGAAAGTCCCCACAAACCAGTATGTCCAGAATTGAAATCAAGATCTCCCTAACAGTCTCCCAGCGTGCGACTCCATCATGTAATCTGCTTCCTCTGTTCTCTGAGTCAGTGAATGGCACCATCACCCATCCAATTATAAAAGCCAGGAAGCCATCTCGCCAGGAACCTGACATATCGTCTTCTCCTTTATCTCCTGTATTCAACACATCACTGTGTCCTATTGATTTTACCTCCTAAATAACTGACCAACCTATCCCCTTGTCCTCCATCCCCCCGAGACTGTCACCCCTCCTGCCATAGATACTGGCACAACTGCCTAAACATTTCCCCGCATCTACCCTTTCTCCCCATCGAGCTGGTTGCCACCCTGTAGCCAGAGTAATTTTTTCAAAATCCAAATTCCAATCTCTCTCTCTCTCTCTCTCATGTTTAATATCCCTAACTGCTTTCGTAGTCTTGCCAGTGCTGTTAGACCAGACAGAGACATAGCTCCTTTATGTGGTCTGGGCTCTGCATGGTCTGCTTCTTCCCTAATTTCCAGTCTCATTTTGCACAATTTTCCCCCAATTTCTACTTCAGCCAACTGGTCATTTGGTGACAGTTATGTCCCCTCATGTGCCTGCCCCAAGGCATTTGCCTACAGTACTCTCTGCCTGAGCCCATTTATCTTCTTCTATTCCACTTTTTATCTTTTTTCCCATAGCCTTCAATTCTTGGCTCGATCATCATTTCCTGATGTCTCCCTGCAATTTTTCACTTATTTGATTCTTATCATTTATGTTTATGCTACTCTGGGAATGTCATTTAGTACTTATTCTTATCCCCCATATGTGTCGCTGAGTCATTACGTTGCACATAATGCATGAAACCACTGGAGTTGTGCATCGCTGCAGCTGGGATTATTTTCTTCACATGGAGGAGATTTCAAATAAATATTTTGGAATAAATGATTCAATGAGATCAAATCAATGGGATTTAATATCGGTTAGGCATATGAATGGGAGTAATTGATAAGAAAAAGTAAGATATGACTTTTAAGTTTCTGCCTTGGGTGATTTGATCGATGTTAATGCCATTAACAAAAACAGAGATTACAAAAAACTAGATTTAAGAGGAGGAGGTTGGGTTTATTTTTGACACATAATTTTTGCTATGTAAGTGCAGATCACTAGTCTTCAGTGGAGATCTGGGCTCGGGAAATTGATCTGGAGTCATCAGCATATGGATGTTATTTGCATTCATATATGTGAACAAAATCTACTGGGTACTGGTGGGGGACTGAGTAGAGTGAGGAGAGAAGGTGGTCACAAAGAAGACCCTGAGTAGCCTTCCAGAGATGACGAGTGTGTCATCACAGAGGTCGGGGAGAGGAAGTGGCAGAGGAGAATGTGGTAAGTATTATGAGGAACTTCAACTCTCCATTAAGACGAAGAGTAGGGTAGGACTCAGTCTTTCCACAGGGGACTCAGGAAGGCACGGAATGAGTGACCAGCGATGAACATAAGAATGCAGTGGACACTGAGCGGCAAGACGGGGCTGGAGGAGGGCTTGACAAAGTGAGGTCCTGCTGAAGACCAGGACATTTGACATCTGAGTAACAGGTGGGGACAGACTGAGAGAAGGTAAAAGGATTTTCAGAGGAAAGTTGAAGGAGTTTGTGCTTAAGGATATCGTTTTCCCAGTGACATAGAGCACCTACTCATCAGCTGAGAGAATGAGGGCAGGGGCCTGGTGAGGAGCCCGCAGGCAAAGACAAGGCCGAGAGGCATCGCTGCAGGGAAAAGGGAGGAGAGACGGCTTCAGCAGGATAAAGGATTTTCAGTGATACCGAAAGCTCAACGAAGACTGGATTCAAACACGTGTAGTGGATTTTATCCTCTGCGCTCCCAGGGCAGCAGTGGGAGAAACAGGTGATTGTATTAATCCAGACCTGGACATCATCACAGTCTGTGCGGGAAAAGATTAAGGGATCAGGGGAGTTGGGGGAGTCGGTAAACATGCTGCTGAAATGATTGACAGCAGCACCCAACACGACGGGAAGGAGGTGAAGCTGGGCAAGGTGGATGGGCTGGGAAGACAAAGCAGAACTGGGAGACTGGGGCACCCTGTGGGCTTGCACTGGGGAAGTTTTGTTGGGATAGAGGAAGGGACAAACTTTAATCAAACACTGAAAGGTTATGTTAGAGATTGTAGAAAAGAAACAGTAATGCGGAACCGATAAAAAACACATACTTTGATGTTAGACACATCTGTGTATGAGTCTTGTCTGTTAGTTATTAGCTGTGTGAACTTGGAGCTCAGTTGCTTCATCTATAAAGTGAGATAATAATAGTTCCTACATCAAAAGCTCATAGCAAGAATTAAACATGATAATGCACGGTAAGCTCTCTGGGAACAGGTGAGTATTTACACTCTTTCATGATCATCATGATATGACCTCAAGGTGTGGCTGTGACTGAGAGTGACTGAAATGTGCAGAAGTGCAAAATTCTGGCATGAAGAAGGTTTGGAATTGAGACGTATAGGAAGGGCCATTCACATGGCTGTTTGGGTGGGTAACAGTGTCCTTGCTCTGTCCTCATCACCGATTTGGGTGCCATGGCTGTCGGCTGGGATGGTGCTGCTGGCCTCCCCTGCTCCACAAAAGGCTCACAGCAAAGGCAGCCCAAGGCTTTCCCAGTTGGGTCCTTCCTTCGACTGGAAGTACACGTGCGTTCAACTTCAGCTTTGTTTGTTTATGGAAAATCCTGGTATATCACAGCGATTTATTTGCATAAAAGGATGTGCAGGTTTTAGTAATGAGGCATTTGTAATTGTTTGGTTTCTGCACATAAATTGGTTCTGAGTCGGCCAAATATGCTTGTAATTAGGAGACAAACAGCAGAGGCCAGTGAGTAGCATTTCCTTTTGCTTATTTAAATAGTAGCTTCCTTGGAGTCAAGCCATATTGATTCTGAGGAAGCTTTATTCAATCAATATCCACGTGTACATCCAGCACTGTGTGGTCAGGGAGGAAGCAGGTGGACTTGGGAGAGACTCTGGGTGCTTCCCCGGGTGTCTGGTCACCATGTGTCCTGCCCAGGAGAGTGAGAGACTCTGCCCCTAAAAGACAGCACCCATGCTGCCCTGCAGGCACCGACCGCATCTGCACCCACAGGGCCCTCCAGTTCTGTTGGCAACTCAGTAAAGCCCACTTCCGGGTGCCCACCATAGCCTGAAAGGCCTGAGGAAGAGGAGTCTGGGTTCCTAGCTTAAGAGAAGAAAGAGGCTCACCATTAGTAAGCACCGGCTGTGTACTCAGTGCTGCAGGTACTGAACTAAGCCATTACTGCTAGCAAATCATTTAATCATCACACCCTCTTATAGCAACAAAAACTAGGCTCAAAGAAATACATGCCCTGTCTAAAATCACACAAAGTGATATGAACCCAGGTGTTATGGAATCTAAGGCCTCCGTGCTCCATGGTGTGTTTTTCCCCCCTGTTTTGTGTGTATGTGTATGCATGTGTGTCCTTTCAGGTTTGTTTTTTTCAGAACTTATTGGAAAGTTTGAACAAAGTCCATAAAGGATTATATATTTATAGCTTGAGAGACCACCTATGTGTGGAATATCGAGGACCAAGGTGGGATTCTGGCGTGTCAGAGCAGAGCACTGGGTGCTCACGGGCACAGGGCCTATCGGGAAAGTGATGATGCATGTTATTAGGGCTGATGGATTCCCTTGGGCTGGAAACCCACAATTTCAAGATTGCATATATAAGTGAGATCATGTGGTATTTACCTTTTTGTGTTCAGGTTCATCCATGTTGTCACAAATGACAGGATTTCCTTCCTTTTTAAGGCTGAATATTATTCTGTTGTGTATATATACCACATTTTCTTTACCCATTTGCATGTCATTTATACCTTAATGAGACTGGGGAAAAAATTCCAAGAAGATCAAAGAGCAAGGTCTATCAGTCTTGCATCCAACAGGAGATTGCTGCATGGCAGGGGAAGCAGCTAGCCACCTATCTCTTTGGCTTCAACAACCCAAATTAAATGAGAAGACAGCTGAGGACTAGCAAGACACAGGGATGGCATCAGGGTGGGATGTACAAGGGTAGCGGAGATGTTCTCTGGGCAGAATAAGGATTTTATTGGGTTAACTGGTAGAATCAATGGGATGCCCCCTCAGCAAGAAAAAATAAACAAGGAAGGATAGTTAAGTACAGGAGTGGAAATCTAGGGTGAAAACCATCCCCATTTGCCCAGGATTGTCTGGATTTAGCGCTGAAAGGCCTACTTCCTAGAAATACTTCAGTACGGAGTGAGTAGGGCAGGAATGAGTCATCAACGCAGATTTCATGGGAGGCTTATGACAAGGGTTAGGAGAGAGGGCAGGGCAACTCAGTGCTTATCCCTGCCATCAATTCAGTCTTTAAGCATGAAGCAGGAAGAAGGATTTCTCTTTTGTGTGGTAACTGTGAGGCCGGGTGTGTGATGAGCCTTGGAGGAGAAGGAACAAAGAACTAAAATCATGGAACATTCTCTTAGAACTTGTTTGCACTATAGTGTCTCCTTTAAAACTCATTTGGAATATTCTTACTATTTTACTTGTTTTAGAACTAAGAAAAAAAAAAATAAATTATTGAGACACTAGGTCGTTTGTCCCAAGTTACATGACTGAGGGCAGTGAAGTCACATTTGAAAACCAGGGCGCAGGGACAAGGAGTTGGATATGGCCGAAAAAGCTTCTTTGCCAGTGTGGTTGTGAGAAGTCTGGAGCTGGGTTCCCCACTGCCCCAGCGGGTCCCTCCTGCCTGGAAGAATGGCAGGGGGGACATTTCTCTGGTTTGAAGTGTGTGAGATACAGCGTGCGGAATAATTCTCAGAAGAGCTAACCCTTTTATCTGAAATTTTATTTTATTTTTTTGTTTTAAAAAGGAAAGTAACCACTCCAAATTTCTGTTAAAGAAGGAATGACCGTTCCAAACCGACAAGGCAGAGGTAAAATGGACTAGGATGTGTTGCAGTCATGCCCAAGAGAGCTTATCAGGGATTATTTCTTCTTGGCCTTGACAGAGAATAATCAGCCCAGAAAGGAGAAGTTGCCATTGGATATGAAATCTGTTTTTACAGAATTTGGCTGGCAAGAATTTACTCGGGTGGGAATACACACACCTTACTATCCACTGCAACCCAGAAGCCCACATGTCCCCATGCAAAAATTAGGTATTTCTAAAAAGGAAAGGCCCTATTTCAGAACCAGCTCTATGGAAACTGAAGAGCCCATGGGAGAGCCCTGGGGAATGGCTCTTAGAACTTCGTGGAGCCTGGAGTTGCCATCTTGCCTGCAATGAAGGACACTCCAGCCAGACTGCCCCTGACACCTGGCAGCCCAACTTTATATAGGACACCCCAGCAAGGACAAATGACCTGCAGATGCTGATTATGAAGTGATAAATTTTTCTAATTCTTATTCATTAGCTTTCAGTCTCTTTAAGTATCAAAATTATAGGAAACGGGAAAATATTTATTCATAAAATGTCAGCTAGAATTAGAAAATCTCCAATTTATAACCCCTAATAAAAACTTATTCAAGCAAATACTAGCAGTGGATGCAAAAACATTTGGGTGAAATGTTTTTGGGGAAAAAAAGGAAATTTACATAGTGACAAATATAACTTCTCAGTTATTTACTAATTATAAAGGGAAAAATATTTTCTTAAAGTGAAGAGAAGGCAGTAACCACATTAACTAACTGATCAAAACTAGCATCATTTGACGTGGAACTTCACAGCATTTGCCTCCTGATAAGACGTTATGTGGGGCTACAATATCATCTATAAAGCATTCTCGATGAAAATATTTAATCTTAAAGTAGCCAAATCACAGCTCTAAGGGTCAGTGTAATTGAAATTCAGAAATAGAGGCACACTTTAAATGTACCATCAGTAAGCAATTAGAAAAATTCAAATTGTAGAAAATTCAACAAGAAAACTGGTGGCCTGACTCTTTAAAAAGGAAACAAACAAACAAACAAAAACCAGGATTGCTATTCTAGATTAAAGGATACTACAAAAAAATAGGAAACAAAAGCATGGTAGTGCATGCACCTTGATTGGACGCTGGGTCTGGAATAAATACTTAAATAAGGAAACAAAACAGACATATAAGTCACCTATTTAAAGACAAATAGGTAAATTTGAATATAGAATGGATATTAGATGTTATCATGGGATTATAAATAAAGTATAATAATGGCATATTATATTGGAGAAAGGTTCTTATTCAGAGGAAATGTATGAAGCATTCATGAGTGAACTGTTATTATGTTTGAAAATATTTAAAATGTCTTTGTAAAGAAATACATGAAATGAATGTTTTAAAAGTAGCAAAATGCTCACTATTAACATTCTTTCACAATTTCTAGATGTTTGAAAACTTGAAAAACAAAACTTTGTGAAGTTCTGCCTCTGCCAGCATAGATCAGTTAGTACCAGATAATTCCTCCTCCTGTAAACAAATATAAAGAATTGCAAAGAAGTATCTGAGGCAAAGCTGTTAGATTACAGAATCACATTGCAACGCAGCAATGTGCTTCCTGAGATATGGGTTCTGACAGGCTGAGGCAGGTTACAGAGAGCAGGGCCGGGTGCTGGAGAAGAGGAAGCTGTGTAGAGAAGGAACTTCAAGTTTATAGCAGCACAATTCATAATTGCAAAGCTGTGGAAACAACCTAAGTACCC
>VBSM01003211.1:1176295-1225067 GCA_008086735.1 Cheirogaleus medius
AATAAAAAAAACCAAAAAAAAAACCTGCAGTAGGCCCCTTGAAGTGTTGGCTAAATAGTAAGTTGTTGTCACCTTGACACTCAGGTAGACAAAAGCTGCTGCGGAACTGTGGGTTGAATAGAGATTTCTGAGGCTGCAAAATGGCCAGTCGTAGGTGGTTAGAACGGCTCAGAGTGACAAGACCTTGTGAAAATCCTGGGTTTTCAGTCGATCAGTTGACATCCTAGAGTGACAACTTCTTAGGAGCAGGACAAATGTATCACATCTTTTTGGATCATTGTCAAGCTTTGAGGCCGGGGCAGGGAGAATCTGTAAAGCAGCTAGAGAAAAATGTATATTACACAAAAGGGACCAATAATTTGAATGACAGGTGACTTGTGAGAGGAAACAATGGAGGCCAGAAGACGGACACACACACACACACATATGTAACCAGAAAAACTATTTATTCTTCATAAGAACATCACAAAAATACTGTCAGAGAAAGAAATTGAAAGAATTTATTTCCACATCTCTTTCCTACAAAAAGCTAAAGAAATTGCTTCAGGCTGCAGAGAATTGTCATCATATGGAAATTCAGATTTAATACAAAGAGATGAAGATCCCAAGAAATAATAAATATATGGAGAAATAGGAAAGGTCATATAATTTTTCTTCTATTAATTTATTTAAAAGATACAACTTCCTAAAGCAAAAATTCTACATATACATATATATTATATACATAAACAATAATAGTTCAAAGGACAAGGATAAACAAATCTATCACAGTGTTTTTTACATTCATGATCAACTGGTATAATATTAACTTTTAAGTTAAAGATTCTTCCTGTAATTCTTCGAACAATCACTAAATGCAATATTTTAGTCTTCAATGTACAAGACTTGCATATTATTTGTTAATTTTTTCCTAAATATTTTTATGTTATTGTTGATTATATTATTGTTTTATACATTTTTGCCAATTTCTATTTTCAAATTAGAAATATTTGCTAGTATTAGAAATATACTTGGTTTTTATATATGGACTTTGCCACCGGTGAACTTTATAAATTTGATTTTAACTTCTAGTAGTTTTTAGTAGATTTAGCAGATTCCATTGGGTTTTCTGCATACACAATCATTATCACAAATAGTAACAGTCAACAGTTTTAGCTCCTCTTTCCCACCAATCTTTATTTCCTTTTTTCCCATTTTCTTCCCTGCCTCCCTCCTCCCTTGTTTTTCACTAGTTTGGACTTTTAGTACCATGTTGGATACAAATTAGGAGAGTGGATATTTTTACATTCTTTCTGCTTTTAGTGGAAAATCATTCAATATTTCACCATTAAGCATGATGTTAGCTGTAAGTGGTTTTTAGTTTTTGTTTTTGTTTTGTAAATGTCCTTTTTCAGAATGAGGAATTTTTTCTATGTCCCTAGTTTCCTGAGAGTTATTATCATGAAGAGGTTGTAAATTTAAAATTATTTTCTGTATTTACTAAGATGATCATTTTTTTCCTTTTCATTCTGTTGTGGTACATTACATTGCTTGATTTTCAAATGTTAAAACAACCTTGCATTCCTCAGATAAATTCTATTTGGTCATGTTTATTGTTCTTTTTATATATCTCTGGGAAAGATTTACTAACATTTTATTAAGGATTTATGTCCATGTTCATGAGTGGTATGGATCTGTAATGTTTTTATTTTAATGTCTTTTTCAGGTAATAGTATCAGTATTTTATTAGTTTTATAAAGTGTGTTAGGAATAGCTGTTTTTTTAATACTGAAAAATTTTGTGTAGAATTTTTCTTTTTATTCTGAAAAAGTTTGTGTAGAATTTGCATTATCTCTATTAAGGTTTCATATAATTATTATGAATTCATCTGGAACTGGAATTTTCTTTGTGGAAAGGTTTTGTTTTATTATGAGTTCATTTTTAATAGATATTGGTTTTTTCTGATTTTCTATTTCTTCTTCTATTAACTATGGTAAGTTTTATTTTCAAGGGCTTATTCATTTAATTTATGTTGAAGAATTTATTGTCATAAAATTCTTCATATTATTCCCTTATTTTCCTTTCAAAGTTTATAAACTTATAATTATGTCCCTTCTTTATTTCCTGTTGGAAATTTGTTTTCTCTCTCTAACTTAAACCATCTTGCTAGATTTTAATCAATTTTATTATGGCTTTCAAAGGTCTAAGTTATTAATATTTTCTGTGTCAGTTTTCTATTTTATTGATTTATAACATTTATTAATTTTTTTCTACCTACTTTTGGTGTAATTTGCTTTATTTCTAGTGTCTTATGTTGGAAGCTAAGATAATTGGTGTCAGACTTTTTTTCTTTTCTAATATAAGCATTGTGAACTAAAAATCTTAAGGATTCCCCCCCACCGGGATGACTGAATGGACCCCCTCCTGGCCAAGGGGATATCTTAAAACTAAATTGCCTGCCAGGAGGAGCACAGGTCAGACAAGCCTCATCCTGTCCCTCTCCCTTGGAGATATCCTTTGTCCATCAACAGGCCTAAAGCTCTGCAAGACAAACCTGCAGGTCCTCAAGTTACACAACAAATATATGTCCAGTGGCTTGTCTCTGATTTACAGACTTACTTATCTTAACATTCCAAACCTTTAGACAAAAGCTTCCTGTCTTTAACCAATTACAAATCAAAGAGTATTCAAACCCACCTCTAACCTGTAAGGCCTAGCTTCTGTATGTCCCACCTCTTCAGGCCAAACCAACATATGCCTTCCATGTATTGATTTACGACCTCACCTGTAACCCCTGTCTCCCTGAAATGTATAAAGCCAAACTGTAACCCAGCCACAACCAGTCCACTTGCTCAAGGCTTCTTGGGTCTGGGTCTGGGTCATGGTCCTCAAATTTGGCTCAGAATAAATCTCTTTAAAATTATTTTACAGAGTTTGGCTTCTTTTCCGTTGACAGCACTTAAGGCTGTTTAATTCCCCCTAAGCACTTTAGTCATAATCCACACATTTAGTTATGTTGTGTTTTCATTATCACTCAGTTTGAAATAGTTTTCAATTTTCTTTCTTATTCCTTGTTTGACTAATGGGATATTTAAAGTGGTATTACTAACTTGTCATGTATTTGGGGATTTTCTGGATATCTTAATGCTATTGCTTTCTAATTTAAAATCTGTGTGGTTAGAGAATATATTCTGCATGATTTCATTCTTTTATATTGATTGAAACTTTCTCAACCCAGAATGTTGGTCTGTCTTGGTGACTGCTCCATATGCAATTGAAACTAATGGGTATTCTGTGGTTTTGAGGTGAGGTGCTCTATAAATAACAATTAGGTCAAGTTGCATGATCGTGTCTTTCAAATTCTGTATTTTACCTATTTTTGTATACTTATTCTATCAATTCATCAGAGAGGAGTATAAAAATATCCAACTACAGTTTCTCTTGGCTCTTCTGCGCTTCCCTCAGCTACTTAGCTGTTGAAAGCCTGTCTTGCCTTGACAGATCCACATCTCTCAGTTCCGTTCCTGCCTCTGCTCGTGGAGTGTGCTGCCCTGCACTGCATTCTGCCTTTCACTTGCTACCCAGGAGCACTCAGTGGGGACGCACCAGAGAGGGTAGGTGGGTGGCACAGACTTATTCTGCATTTGAGGCGCCTTGGAATTCCACACTAGCATGCAGGCCCACCCTTGGCCATGGCAAGTTTGTTAAGAGTTTGTGTACTCTCTCTTAAGACCTATCCATCATAAATTTTTCCTCTTCACACTTCTTCATGAGCCATTGATCTCTTTTATCCTGTAATGTGTTTATCCCTTTCTGGAATTTAGTTCATTTGCATTCTTAAGTTTATGAGAGGCTTTGAAAAAAAACTCTCTCTCCTCTCTCTCTCCCTCCCTTTGGGAGGGGGAACCTCCCCCCCTTCTCTCTCTATATATGTATATGTATATATATGCTTAACCAGCTTGTTTTGGTTGATAGTATACAAACAATGGTTTTGTTCAGCTTTCTAAATACTCACAGACCAAAAAGATCTGTTTCAGTTGATTTTTCATTTTAGGAATTACTTTTTAAAGTCTATCTTTAAATATGTAAAATATTTACTTGGTTCAAAATCGAAAGTGTATAAAAAGCATACTGTGAGAATTTTAACACTTTTCTTAAAAATAACAACTGTGCATTGCTTCTTGTTTAGTGCGTGCATGTGTGTGTGTGTGTGTGTGCAGATGATATAGATAGGTAGGTATTAATTTCTCATCCTTTCTTACACAAAAGGTCATATTCTAAACACTGTTCTTTGCCCTGTTTGATTATAAGCTTAAAAAAATAAAAACATATCCTTTAATACAGAAAAATACACAGATGATAGTAAGAATATAGCCTAGTGAATAATTATACAGGAACACATAGGTATGATTACTACGATTTCCAAGAAATGAAGTTACTAGAAACCCATAATCCTCCCGCATGTCCCCTTTCAATCACTACACTCTTCTTTTTTCCCAAATAAAACCACTATCCAGACTTTTACCATTACTGATTAGTCCTGCCAGCTATTGATATTGTGTAGGTAAAATTATACAGACTTTTTTTGGGTCTGGCTTATTTACTCAAAAATATATATATAAGAATCAACCATGTTTTTATGTAACATCTTAGTTCATCCATTTTTTTTTTGTAGCTGTATAATACCCATTGTAAGGATATCTTGAATTTATTTTCCCATTCTATTCTTCATGAATATTTGCCATTGGAAATTATTTTTAAATTCTATATCATCTATAAATAATTGTAGTTTTATTTCTTACTTCCCGATCCTTATACATTTGCTTTCTTTTTCTTGTCTTCATTTCTATGTGATAAAACCAGTACAAAGTTAAATAGAAATATGAGTGAACATTCTGATTGCTAAATCTTAATATAAGAAGGGTTTTTGTTTGTTTGTTTGTTTTGCTTTTTTGAAGGGCATTTCATTCTATGGCATAGAATGAGTGTTCCCCAGAAGCTTTTTTAATAGATTAATAAAAATCTTTATATTCTAGGTTTGCAAATAGGTCTTAATTTTTGCCATCAATAACGGTTGACTTTTATCAATTGATACCTGGACATCTATTGAGATAATATAATTTTTCTCCTTAATTCTGTTAATAAGATATATTAATATTATATTGATTGATATTTAAATGTTAAACCAACTTTTTAATACCCAAATAAATCTTAATTGGACATAATATGTTATAATTTTTATATATTATTGGATTTTTAAAAAATATTATCTTTAAGAGTTTTCATTTATAAGTAGGACTAGCTGGTAATTTTCCTTTCTTCTAATCCCTTCATCATATTTTAATACCAAATTTTAATTCTGGTTTCTTAAAAGAAAATGGTCAATGTTCCACTTTTTTCTTTCTCTGGAAAGATTTCTATAAGCTTGGTGTTAGTCCTTCCTTAAAGTTTGCCAGGCTTGTACTGTGAAGTCATGTGAAATGGCTCTTTTATTTATAAATTTGTTTGTTTGTTTAAGGATACAATTTTCTTAAACTATTTGTATTTTTCTTGAGAAAAAGGGACTATTTGTATTTTTCTTGTTCTTATGTCAGTTTTAATGATTTACCATTTTTTAAAGAATCTATTCACTTCATCTAAATTTTCAAATTTATTGCCAAAAAGTTGATCATGATATCTTTTATTTTTAAATGTAATGTACTCCTTTTTGTATTTGATTTTGCAAATTTGTCCTTTCCTTTTTTTCTTCAATATTAAAATTTTTTAAATAATTTTATTCTTTTTAAGGAATCAATTATTGTTGTTGTCAATCCTCTCAATTATATTTTTGTTTTCTCCTTAATTTTGTCTCTTATCATGTTGATTTTCTTTATATATTTCCTTCATGCTTTCTTTTGGGGTTAAATTTGCTGTTTGTTGTATCTTTTGACTCTAGCTCATGATAGATCATTTTCTTATTTTATGTAAGCACATCTTCAACAGAGACTATTTTTGCCTGTATCCTATACGCCTTAATTTGCATAATGCTTAATATGGATTGCTTTGCATTTAGTTTTACTAGAAAGCCCGAGTTTCAACAGCTTGGAACTAGATTTTGCTTTTTTTTTTTTTTTTTCCATTTGTGAGTTATTTTTCATTTGTATGAGTATAGTGAATTTTGACTTTATTCTTATACATGAAAATAGGTTTATGAGTTTAATTTCCATAGGAAATTTAGAAGACATTTTTCCCCACCCAAAGCCCTAGACAGAGGCATGTTCAGTTTTCATTTCCTAGTGTCATGAGGAGGGTGTGTAGGCATCTCTTCTTCCTGTTGTTCAGGTACAGCCCTTCCATGATTCTGGTTCTGAGCAGGGCCTCATTCTACCCTCCCTGATTAATTTGGGCCCAAAGCTAAGTAAGTGTTCTGTTTCTGAGACAGCACTGAGACCCCAGCCCTTCCTCCGAGGGCTTGCTCTGCCATGCCATTGCACCAAGCTTCTACAGTGACATCAGGGGGGCTTAGTAGTCCATTAACTTTACTCATTGTTTCTAGACTTCCTTTTCTTTTAAACATTACAATAGATACTCTATTGGGATAGAGATTTTGCTAACTCCTTCCACTATATTGCTGAGCTCCTGACTCTAGGTTACCTTTATAAAAGTTAGACTGGAGTCTTACTTGTGTTTTTCAAATGAGGTAGTGGGGGTGACAGTATTAATCTGCATGTTACAGTAAGGTAACAGTGCACTTGGGCTGATCAGGAAACAAAACAAAATGGCTGAACTGTGCAACGTAAATGTTACTCTGTTTGCAAGATAGCCAGCATAGAAAAACACTACTCCTGAGACATCTTGGCTCTCAAGCCTTAGCAAAGAATGTGCCTGTGGAGTTAAGCTTCAATAAATTGGAGCACAGAAACTATTCCTCTTCATATGCAAAACCATGTAAGAGTTGAGGTTGAAAATAAGTCCACACCAGGGAAAAAAATTAAGCCCATCAGCATGTACTGGGTTTTAGTGAATTTGGCTTTATTCACCTCTAATTTAGAGTGTCCTAAAGTTTGCAATTAAAAGCTACGACTGAACAGTGGCTGAACACTGACTCATTAGTAGAGAGTTACAAAAGCTTAACAAAAACCACCTAAATTATAGACCTCAGCTGTTCACAAGGCTTCCTCGGTTTTGGCAAAGCAATGCTTGTAAAGGGTAAGCGTGTGTTTGGGGATGGGATTGTGTATTTATTGATCACTGTGTATTCATTTATATCAGTCATTTATTGTATCACAGATACAGAGATGTGCATTATTAATAGGACTTCACCATTCAACCACCGAGTACAAAACCCTTTTGGCTTTTTTTCCCCACCCATCCCTAACTCCATGTCTTTTCCCATCACATTGACCTTAAAGTGTAAAATCTACATGTTTTGGGGATCAACACCTAAGTGGACATATAGGAATAACATTTATTGGGTGTCAGGCAGGTGGGAGGGGGAGGAGGGGATGGGTATATACAGACATAACGAGTGAGATGTGCAACGTTTGGGGGATGGTCACGCTTGAAGCTCTGCCTCGAGGGAGGAGGGGGGGCATGGGCAATATACATAATTGTAATATTTGTACCCCCATAATATGCTGAAATAAAAAAAAATAATACTACAGATGAGAGTGGACAATGTTGGTCCCTCACCACATCCCCTGACTGCTGTGAATGTTGACTGAGAAGACCCCCAGCTGCCCCCTTCACCGGAGCGTCACCCTTGGCTGCGTGGGAGACTGTTCTCCTGCCCACCTTGCTGCTTGCTTCCCTCTTTCTACCTTTTGCAAGAGAAGCGCTTTCACAAGAATCCCTCTCTCAGGCTCTGTTTTTTGAGATTTCAACATAAGACACAGTCTTGTTATAGAAATTACAATTTGATTCATAATATATGAGTAATATATATAAGATAAAAGGGACAAGAATAATTAGAAAAGGAGAATTAAGGGGAGGGGAGCTTCTTGAGTAGATAGCATGACTAAATAAAATTATAATCATTAAAAGAGTAAGGTTTTAGGCGCAGAGATAGCCACTTAAGTAAAGCAACAGAATGGGAACCCAGAATGAGATTCAGGCATAATTATTTTATCACTGTTATATAACTAATGCTTAGAATAGAGTTGAAGACATGGTAGATAAAAAACATGATGCATGAATGGAAAATTGATATGTGACAGAGCTGGCATTACAAACCAGCTGGGAAGAAGGGATTTTTCAGCAAATGGTTCTGGAGCAATAGCTTACCCATACGAAAAAAATATTGGATCTTATCTTCATACTATAAAAGCAAATCAATTCCAGTCAGTTAAAGATCTAACTGTAAAAAGTAAAATTTTAAAATAGTTACCAGAAAATGTGGCAACATATCTTTATAACTTTGATATTGGAGAGTGTTTTTTAAATACATCAAGAAAAATGTGAACAATAAAGGAAAAGATGGATTCCAAATTTTTAATTAAAAAAGTTCCTGTATCAAAAAACATAAACATATTGAAGAGCCACAGATCAGGAGAGATATTTGCAATATACAAAACTGACAAAGTATTAGCATTCAGTGTATATAAAAAATACTATAAATCAATAAGTAAATAGATAAAAATTGAAAAATAGACAAAAGATTTGAACAGGCAAACCCCCAAAGTCAACAAATATATGTTAAGATTATCAGCCTCTGAAGACTTTTCATATTCATCAGATAAATAAAATTTAAAACCAGCTAGCAATCCCTGAATGTGCCATCTGTAGACAAGGAGTCAACAGGGAATAAGGAACAAGGAACAGGAATATCCATGGAACACCAGTGAGCATGTAAATTGGAATTACCACCTTGGAGAATTATTTGCCACTATCTAGTAAAATGCAAACACCAATGCCATAGTTTTATACTATAGTTTTTAGTGTTATACCTAGGTGAACTCATATACATATGAACAAGGAGATGTATAAAAAATGCTCATTTCAAAATTATTTGTAATGTCAAAGAAACAATCTATCAATAAGACAGGGGAAACAATACATAGTATATGCATAAAATGAAATACTCTACTGTCAAAATGAACAAACTATAATAGATGTATAAGTAAGGGCAGAGATAAATCTCAAAAACACAGCGTTAAATAAATCAAGATAGTTGCAAAAGGATA
The DNA here is from genome assembly GCA_008086735.1 of Cheirogaleus medius. Taxonomy (NCBI): domain Eukaryota; kingdom Metazoa; phylum Chordata; class Mammalia; order Primates; family Cheirogaleidae; genus Cheirogaleus; species Cheirogaleus medius. Next base: position 1,185,436 of record VBSM01003211.1, read on the forward strand.
TGTGCAGTATGATTTTTTTTAGAAAGCTTTAAACTTATAAAATAATACTATATATTATTTCTGCGTGAATACGTACATTGCAAGAGTATAAAAGTATAAATAATCAACAAGGGCGGGCTAATTTTATACTCTGGTAAGGGATGAGGGAATATATTTTTGGAGGTTTAATTTTCACTTACATGTGGGGGTTGAATTTTATTTGAAATATTTTATTTTTTAAGCTGTGTGGAAGGTATATGTTTTTTGGGTTAAATTATGTATACTTTTGTATGACTGAAAATGTTCTTGATAAAAAAGAAAAAATTTTATACTGTTTGGTATGTATTTAAATGTACATTATATATAGGTATGTCTGTGTGGGTATATATATATATATATCATATACACAAGATATATATAATAGTTTTGTTTTATACTTTATTCCCTCAAAGATTTGTTTGTTTTATAATATTTAACTGTGTTGCACTATGAGATCTTCAGTGATTCTGAGTGCTGCATTGTATTCCTATATTCATCCCTTCCATTTTACTTTTATTCTTCTAGCCATGGACAAATAAATGCCTTCTGTTCTTTTACCCAACCTCTAGGCAGGAATTTTCTTTGTGTGTTGCAGACTCCTAGAGTGTGTGCACATGTAACTTCCCTGGGCACTCCCAGATTGCTCTAAATCAGGGATCTCCAAATGGCATCTCGTTTTACACTTCTACTAGAAATGGATGAGGAATTATATTTTTTCAACAATCCTTTCCCAGTCTGTCATTGGTTAACGAAATCTATGATATCCTTTACTGAACAGAAATTCTTAAATATGATGTAACACAATTCATTCATTTTCACCTCATACTGTATGCTTTTTTCCACATCTGGCTTAGGAAGCTCATTCTCAGCCCAAGGTTACAAGAACTGTTCTGGGCTGAGGGCTTATTGTTTCAAAGATACTAGCAGGAAATTTCAGCTTCTTGAATGCGCTTGGTCAAGGAACTATCCTCCTCTGAGAAGACGAGTGTCCTCAACCACAGAGGCGGTTTCAGGAGGAGTGCCCATGGGGGAGCAGGGCGAAGGTTGCGTGGCGGCCACCAGATGCACGTGCTGTGAGTTGTCCCAGACAAGGCGCTCTAATATGGGAGTTGGGAGAGTTGGAAGCAACACATGACCCAGCAAGATTTGACTCAGTGTTTCTCTTCCTGCACCTCGGAGTTCTCTGGTGTAATGTGGAGGGGTGGACAGTGTTATTCCTACTATCCCCTTCAACTCAAACAGTCAGTACCTGATAGAATTATTTTTACTAATTTATAAATTTCATCATTTGAGAGCTATAGGAATCGGGTTTGGTGATATCAGTTTCTCATGTTCCCTATAACAAACCATTCATAAATCAGGGTGATCCCAGACTCTAGTTGAGGCCATATTAAACAGTTTACCAAATGTATTACTTCAGCTTAACTGCCATGTAGACAAATTCTCAAACCTCCATGATTTCACTCAATAGAAACTGATTTCTCACACAAGTCCAGTCGAGTGTGTGTGGTAAGATGGCTTTCCAAGCAATCACTCGAAGGCTTGGGCTTCTTCCGTCTCCTATTCTTTCCCTTCTTTAGGCTCTTGGTGTTCTCTCTAGTCGCCTTCCAGACAGGAAGAGAGAACAGAGGATCACTGTGAGGGGACTTTAGGGACCCAGTCCCGAAGTGGCGCATATTGCCACTGTTCACATTCTCTGTGCAGGAATTTGGTCACAGGGCTATACTTGTTACAGCAAGTGTTACAGTGAGTGGTTCCAAGGACAAACCGAACGGCACTCAGAGAATCAAGATGTATTCGCCAGTGGGCTTGGAAGGGTCTCGCCACCTAATTCTGAGCGCTGTCTACCCAATTTTTCCCACTTTTATTAGGTTGGGGTGGTCCGAGGGGTGGGGTCTTAGGTGGTTAATGTGCCAGATAATAGGTTAGTTTATGCGTCAGGTAATAGGTTAGTATTATGTTGATGAGGGTCTTCCGAGAGGTGGAGGTCTCAGGTGGCTGATGCTCCAGGTAATAGGTGGGGGTCTTCTTTATCATGCTTACAGAGAGGAAGGCCATGAAATCCACCCAGGTGTGTGCCTAGAAGAAGAACAAAGAACAGTCTCTGCAATACCAGGAGTACCACTTATATACCTGTAGAACATGAATCAGTTTTGTTTTAATTATAGAAACAATATAACATTTTTAAAAAAGTTTTATAACTAGAGGAGAATCACCCATAATCTTATGCCAGGAAAAAATATCTGTTATTATTTATGCAACTTTAGAAAGCTGTAATTAGGGGCATGTACTTGGTCCTTCCTTCCTTCCTTCCTTCCTTCCTTCCTTCCTTCCTTCCTTCCTTCCTTCCTTCCTTCCTGATTTTCTAACTTTCTTCTTAAACATTTCTTGATTGTCTACTGGGCTAGACAGCAAGAATACAGAGATCAATAAGACATAGCATTTTAGATTTGCCCTCAAGAAGTCCCGCTGGTATGAGAGCAGCAAGTAACCAGTCGTTACAACATAGTGTGACCAGGACTGTGAAAGCAATGAATACAGAGTATCGCGGCAGACTTTACCCAGAAAAAGAGGTCTAGGGAAGGTGGTATCTGAACTCAGCAGTAAAGGGTAAATAGAAGCTAGCGTGTTTTAAAAAAAGAAAAAAGAGTTCAAGAGCATCCATTCTTTGACAATGGGGCACCATTCTCAAAGGCCTGGAAGCATGAGATAGAATTGTGAGTCTGGAACCTGCACAGAGTTCAGATGATTTGGGAAATAGAGTGTGAATAGCACCTGGTGAGAGCTGAGTCAGGGGAGTTCCGATGGGGTCAAATTGTGAAAGATTGTGGGCTCTCTTAAGGAGATACAATTTTAGCTGAAACACAAGAGTACTCATTGAATTGTTTTGAGCAGAGGAGTGATGTGATTAGAACCCTGCTTGGGAAAGATAACCTGGTTGCCATAGGCAAATGAACTTAAAGGCAAGAGACTAGTTTAAGGGATAATATGCATAATACTTATGATATATGATGATGCTTTCACTGAGGTTGTTATTGGCACTGGGGAGTAATTGAGAGTATTCAAGAGATATTTAGGAGGTAAAAGCAAGAGGGCTTGGGAATTGATTGGATGTGAGGCATTTTAGGAGTATGTTAGAATATCTCCCAGGATTCTGGTTTAGATAATTGGATAGACAGTTAAAACAGAAACTATTGGAGAAGGAGAGAGGATAAAGAGTTCAGATTTTAAATTTAATTTTAATATATTCTTGGAAATAGGAGGGTGGTTATAAAACAAATTCAGGAGAGAGACTTACACTGAAATGAAGATACTTAATTGGATCTCTAGGAGTCAAAGAGATTGTTCAGAGACCACGTGTAGAGTATGAAGACCACCATTTAAGTGAAAGATAAAAGAATAAAAAACTGACCTTGGAGTCTGTGAAGGAGCAAACAAAAAAAAATGAGGAATAGGACAAGAGTATGAAGTCACATAAACTAAGGGAAGAAAAATTTAAGTGCTGACAAAAGATCAAGGAAAATAAAGATGAAAAACTATCCATTAGATCATCATTAAAATGCTTATTAGTCTCTATTTGAAAACAGTTTTATGGAGGAATGGAAAAGGTTGAGATGATCTGGTGGAGAATTTAGTGGAAAGCAGGAAAAGAGAGATGATGATAGTAGGTGGCTGTCAGTAAGAGAGAAGATAGGACAGAAACTCTGGTGTTTATTTGAAAGGGGAATTTTTTCCCCAAAACTGGGAAAGTGTAAATGCTTTGGGGGAAAAGCTTGTAGAGAGGATCCTTTGACAATAATAGAGTGGTAATGGAGAGAGAAGTGATGGGTAGGATGAAGTCTGCAGGAAGCAAGAGCATCCCTGGAGGAGTAACAGGCAGTGATGACTACCCATGCTTCTGGACGAGCCTACATGTGTCAGGTTAGTCATGGGAATTTTGGGTGGATCTCATGTGATGACTCCTATTTCAGTTGTGATAAAAATCTTAACTGCTAAGAGCAAGCAGGGTATTATGGTCAGAGTTTTTTTAAAAAATGGAGAAATTTTAAAATCACCACTGTGGAGGATAATCTCACAAGGATAACAGCACAGGAATCCGAGTAGTACTATGCACCTCCTTGAAATCAGGGAAGATGCAATGACCACCACGCCAGGATCTGTGATCCGCCGGTGTTCAGTGTGCTATGAGTGAAGGTGGAGAACGAAGATAGTGGAATGGCTACAGGGGGGTTTGGCAAAAGGACAAGCAAGGCAAGGGTAACGGCAGGGGAGCAGAGAAAACGCTCAGCGGGAAAACCTAAGCTGGCTATGGAAGAATGAAGAAAGTTCCACAGAACTGTACAGTCTCATGAGATGGGGATTAAGCGACAGTAATTAATTGACTGAAAAGAGAGGGAAAAAATTATGATACCCTGAGAGTGGATGTTTTACTTTAATGTGTCATAAAAGGTCCATGGAGATATAAGTAAATATTTGTTGAATGATGAATGAGTGGATTTGCCAGGAAATGCACACAAACTTTCCCCTGTTGTTCCTCCATGTTGCTTTTGATTTCAATTTGTTTGTAAATCAATGCAGTAACATAGATTTTTTTTCTTTTAGTATACAGTTCTGTTATTTAACCACTTCGGTACCACGCTCACCAGCCGTGAAGCCTTGCCCACCGCCGGCACTCACAGTCCGCACGATAGTTTGTGCTGTGCATTGACGATGAATCCGTTTTGCTCTTGTGTGATGAGGAAAGCTTTAAAGCACTGAAAGCTTGTTTTACTTTACAGGCAGCTTTAGGAAAATAACTATAATAACTCTTACTAAGGACTTGTTAAAAGGTCACAGATTCGTAGTAACTTATTAGCTGAACGTACACACTGCAACTACAGAGATAAAAGTAAAAGCTTTTGGCTGTCGACTAAAGTCGACACTTGGCTGTGCGCCTTCATATCACGGCTGTCGGCCAAAGTCGATGCTGGTACCGAAGTAGTTAAATTAATGGACTTTATTTTTTAAAGTGGTTTTAGGTTTACAGAAAAATTGAACAGAAAGTAGAGTTCCCATATACCACTTCTCTCCCCAGACCCTGCACACAGTTAGCATCTTACACTAATGTGGTACATTTGTTGTCATTGATGAATCAATGTTGATATATTATTAGTAATTAAATTCCATACTTTACATTAGGATGCATTCTTTGGATTCTGAAGTTCTGTGGGCATTGACAAATGCAAATGTTATGTATCTGCCATTACAGTGTCACACGGAATAGTTTCACTGCCTTAAAAATCCTGTGCTCCACCTACTCATCCCTGCCTTCTTTGCATTGCCCCAATTTCTAGCAACCATTGATCTTTTTATTGTCTCTGTAATTTGCCTAATTCAGGAAATCATATAGTTGAAATCATACAGTGTGAGGCCTTTGCAAACTGACTTGTTTTACTTATTAATATGCATTTAAGGTTCCTCTATATCTTTTTGTAGCTTGATAGCTCATTTTTTATTAATAGTCTGAATAATATTCCATTGTACTGATTCCCCATAGTTTGCATATCCACGCACCTACTGAAGAACACCTTGGTTGCTTCTAAGGTTTGGCAGTTGTGAATATAGCTGCCGTAAACATTAATGTGCAGGTTTTTGTGGGACATTAGTTTCAATTCATTTGGGTAAATTCGTTTGGTGATTGTTGGATTATATGTTAAGACTGTGTTTAGCTTTGTAAGAAATTACCAGACTGTCTTCCAAAGTGGCTATACCATTTGCATTCCCATTATCAAGGAATGAGAGTTCCTGTTGCTCCACATCCTGGCCAGCATTTGATGTTGTCAGAGTTTTGGATTGTAGCTATTCTAAAAGATGTATAGTGGTTTATCGTTGTTATTTTAATTTTCAATTACCTAACAACATATGTTGCTGAGTATCTTTTCAAATGCTTACTTTCCACCTGTATATCTTCTTGTTGAATTATCTTTATAGGCATTTTGACCATTTAAGTTGAGTTTTTTGCTTTCTTATTTTTGAACTTTAAGAGTTCTTTTGTATATTTTGGGTACTAGCTATTGAATATCTTCTAGGCAACTATTTTCTCCCAGTCTGTGCTTTGTCTTTTTATTCTCTTAACAGTGTCTTTTACAGAGCACAAATTTTTAATTTTAATGAAGTCCAGCATATCGAATTTTTCTCCCATGACTTATGCTTCTGTGTTGTATCTAAGAAGTCATCATCAAACTCAAGACCACCTAGATTTTCTCCCGTGTTATCTTCCAAATGATTTATAGTTTTACATTTACATTAAGGTCTATGATCCATATGAGTTAATATTTGTGAAAAGTGTAATGTCTTTGTCTAGATTTATTTACTTATTTCTGTATGTGGATGTCACTTGTTTTAGCACCATTTGTTGAAAAGACTATCCTTTCTCCATGGAATTGCCTTTGCTCCGTGATCAGATAACTATATGTGGGTTATTTCTGGGCTTTCTTTTTTGCTCCATTGATCTGTCTGTTTTTTGATAATACCCCACTCGCTTTATTACTGTTATTTCTATGAATTTTAATACATGTACAGATTTATATAACCACTACCATAATCAACATACAGAACCATTCTATCACTCTAAAAAATACTCCCTTGCATAATCTCTTTATACTTAACCTCCTGCTCACCCAAAAGTTTTGTTTTTTGGGGGTATGCCATATGAATGAAATCATATAATATTCAACCTTTTGATATTGGCCACTATCACTCAGCATAATGCTTTTGAGATTCATCCATGTTTTTGTGTGTATCAATAGTTGTCTCTTATTATGGCTGAGGGACACTCCCATTGTATGGATGTACCACTGTTTATTTATCCATTCCCTGATTAAGAGACATTTGTGTTATTTCTAGGTTTTGACATTTAGGAATAAAGATGTTATAAATATCCACAAATAGATTTTTGTGTGAACATAAGTTTTTATTTCTCTAGGGTAAATATCCAGGAGTGAGATGCTGGGCTATGTAAGTATATGATTACTTTAGAAGAAGCCACTTAACCCTTTTCTATTGTGGCTGCATCATTTTACATTCCTACCAACAATGTATAAGAGATCCAGATGCTCCACATCTTTTCTAGGACTTGATAGTATCAGTCATTTTTAGTTTGGGCATTCAATAGGTCACAATGGTAGTTCATCATGATTTTAATTTTCATTTAGTGGCCAATGATGTTGGACAGTTTTTTGTGTGATTCTTTGCCATCCATGTTATTGTCTTTGATGAAGTGTCTGTCAACATCTTTTGCCCATTTGGGGAAAAAATTGTTTTTTACTGCTGAGTTTTGAGAGTTCTTTGTTTATTATGAATAGAAGTCCTTTGTCAGACACATGATTTATAAGTACATTTTCCCAATCTGTGGCTTGCCTTTCATCCTTCTGAAAGTGTCTTGTGTACAGCAAAACTTGTTAAATTTGATGAAGTATAATTTATCTTTTGTTTTTCTTTTATGTCTCAGGCTTTTGTTGTTATGTCTAAGAATTCTATTTCTTTGCATAGCCCCAGGTCATGGAGATTTTCTCCTAAAATTTTTATAGTTTTGAACTTTGCATTTGGATGTATGATTAATTCTGAGTTAATTTTTGTGTAAGATGTGAGATGTAGGTTAAGGTTTATTTTTTCATCTATGTATGTCAGTTTGTTCTATCACCATTTCTTGAAAAGAGTACTTTTCTCCATTGGATTGCTGTTGTAGCTTTATCAGTATCGATTGGCCATATCTGTGTGGATTTATTTCTGGACACTCTATTCTGTCCCATTGATCTATATGTTTATTCCTTCACCAGTACCACACTGTCCAGATTAATACACACTTAAGTAATACTTAAAATTTGACAGTGTGATTTCTCAGAATTTATTCTTCTTTTCAAAATTGCTTTAGCTATTCAGTTTTCTTTGCCTTTTCATATAAATTTTTGAATCATCTTGTCTGTATCTACAAAAAGTTTTTCTGGAATTTCTGTCAGTATTGCATTCATTTACAGATGGATGTGGGAAGAATTGGTGCCTTTAATATATCGAATTTTGTAATCCACGAACATGGTAGTCATTTCTGTTTATTGAGATCTTTAATTTCTTTCATCAGTACTTTGTAATTTTCAGCATACAGATTCTTTATTTGATTTCTTAAAATTTATACCAAAGTATTTCAGTTTTTGAAGGAATTATTGTAAATGGTAGTGTTTTTGTTTTAGTCTCTGATTTTAATTATACATTATTAGTATATAGAAAAAATATACTAATTTTCTGCATTGACTAACATCCTGCAACCTTGGTAAACTTATTTATAGTATGTTTGGAAGTTTTTAAGGGCTTTTTTGTAATTCTCTGGGATTTTCTATGCAGACAATTATGTCACCTGTGAATAGAGATAGTTTTATGTTTTCATTTCTAATCTACTTTTTTATAAATTTCAGAATATTATGGGGTTACAAAGGCTTTGGTTACTTAATTATCTTTGCGTTGCCTGAGTCAGAGCTACAAGCGTGCCCATCCCCCAGACAGTGCACACTGCACCCATTAGGTGTGAATTTATCCATCCTTTCCTCCCTCCTCCCCCTCCCACCTGCTCAACAGATGACAAATGTTACTTCCATATTTGCATATAAGTGTTGATTGATTAGTACCCATTTAATGGTGAGTACATGTGGTGTTTGTTTTTCCATTCTTGTGATACTTCACTTAGAAGAATGGGCTCCAACTCCATTCAGGATAATATAACAGGTAGTTTGCCATTTTTGTATGGCTGAATAGTACTCCATGGCATACATATGCCACATTTTGTTAATCTACTCATGTATTGATGGGCACTTGGGCTATTTCCACATCTTTGCGATTATTAATTGTGCTGCTATAAACATTTGAGTGCAGATATCTTTTTTGTACAATGTCTTTTTTTCCTATGGGTAAATACCCAGTAGTGGGGTTGATGGATCAAATGGTAGTTCTACTTTTAGTTCTTTGAGGTATCTCCATACTACTTTCCAAAGAGATTATACTCATTTGCAGTCCCACCAACAGTGTATGAATGTTCCCATCTCTCCGCATCCATGCTGACATTTGTTTTTTTGGGGACTTTTTGATAAAATCTATTCTCACTGGAGTTAAGCGATATCTCATTGTGGTTTTGATTTTGCATAGCCAAAGCAACCTTAAGCAAAATAACAAATTAGGAAGCATCAATTTACCAGACTTCAAGCTACACTACAAGACTATAGTAACCAAAACAGCATGGCAATGGCACAAGAAGAGAGACATAGACCAATGGAACAGGACTAAGAAGCCAGATATAAAACCATCCTCATATAGCCATCTGATTTTTTACAAAGCAGACAAAAACTGGGAAAAAGAATTCCTGTTCAATAAATGTTGCTGGGAAAATTGGATAGCCACATGTAGAAGATTGAAACAGGATTTGTACCTCCTACCTCTTACAAAAATCAACTGACGATGGATAACAGACTTAAATCTTAAATGGGACCTGATCAAATTAAAAGGCTTCTGCACAGTCAAGAACACTATCATTAGAAAAAATAGACAACCTATGGAATGGGAGGAAATATTTGCTTTCTACACATCTGATAAAGGCTGATAACTAGAATCTATGTAGAACTCAAGAAAATCAAGAAAAAAGTCTAATCTACATTTAAAAAAAATAATTGTTGTTTTTTGTTTATTGCTCTGGCTAAAACTTCTAGTACTATGTTGAATAGGAGTAGTGACAGTAGAATACTTGTCTTTCCCAGTCTTAAGAAGAAAACATTCAGTCTTTCACCATTAAGGATGATATTAGTTGCGGGTTTTATTTGTACATGCTCATCAGTATATTGAGGGAGTTCCCTTCTGTTCCTAGTTTGCAAAGCATTTTTATTATAAATAGATGTTAAATTTTGTCAAACTCTTTTCCTTTGTCAATTGATTTGATAATATATTTTTTCTTCTTTGGACTCTGAAAATGGCAGATCACATTCATTGCTTTTCAAATATTGAATCAGCCTCACTCTCCTGGGATAAATCTCAGTTGGTCTTGGTATATTATGATTATGATGATTTGTATATGGCTTACTGCCATTCGATATTATTTTGTTAGTGATACTTGTGCCTATTAATGAAGGATATTGGTCTGTAGTATTCCTTTTTTTATATTGTCCTTGTTTAGTTTTGGTACAGAGTGATGCAGGCATAATAAAATGATTTAGAAATGTTTGTTTTTATTCTATTATCTGAAAGACATTTTGTACAACTGGTGTTATTCCTTTAAATATTTGGTACAGTTCACCTGTGAAATCATCAGGGATTGAGGATTCTTTTTTAGAAGATTTTTTAACTACAAATTTCCTTTCTTTAATATTTATAAGAATACTTAATTTATCTATTTCATCTTGCATGAATTTAGTTCATAGTTTTCAAGGAATTGCATCATTTCAGATAGATGGTTGAATAGAGTGCTTGGAGTTGGGCAGGATATTCACATATTAGTCTTTTAATATGCATGACATCTTTGGTGACAGCACTTCTTTCATTTCTACTATTGACAGTTTGTGTCTTTTCTCTTTTTTCCTTAGCAGTCTTGATAGGGGTGTGTTGATTATATTGACCTCTTCAAGAAACTAGCTTTTATTTTCATTGATTTTTAACTTTTTTGTTTTCAATTTTATTGAATTTTATCTTGATTATTATTATTTTCTTTCTATGCTTGTTTTGAGTTTATCTTGTACTTTGCTCTTTTTTCTCTTATTTTTTGAGTTAGAAACATAGGTTCTTGATTTGAGAACATTCTTCTTTTCTAATAAAAGCATTTATTTCTATGAATTTCACTCTAAACATTGTTTAAACTACATCCGACAATTCTTAATATCTTTGTATTTTAATTTTCTTTAAGTTCTAATTTTTTCTAATTTGTCTTGGGACTTCTTCTTTGACTTATGGATTATTTAGAAGTGTGGTGTTTAATATCCAGCTATTTAGAGATTTGCCAGTTATCTTTCTATTATTAATTTTTAGCTTAATTCCATTAAGATCTGAGAACATACTTTGTAGAATTTAATTATTTTAAAATTCTTAAAGTTTTTTTTCTATAAGACCCAGAATGTGGACTATCTTGATGAATGTTCCATGTGGACTTAAAAAGAATGGATATTCTGCTATTTTGGGGTGTAGTGTTCTATAAACACCAATTATATACAGTTGGTTGGCAGTTCTATTTATCTCTTTAATATCTTTGCTGATTGTTGTCTAGTTCTATCTATTACTACGCAGTATTTTGAAGTCTCCAAATATAATTGTGAATGTTTCTATTTCTCCTTTAATTTTTATCAGTTTTTGCCTATTGAAGCTCTGTTGTTAAGTACGTATGCATGTAGGACAATTATTTCTTTTGGTAAATTGAGACTTTGATCAATATACAATGATACTTGTAATAAATCCCTAGTAATTTTCTCTGCTTTCAAGTGTTCTTTTGCTGATGTCAATATAGCCACTCCAGCTTTTCTGGATTAATGTTTGCATGGGACATAATTGTCCATCTTTTTATTTTAATTTGCCTATTTTTTTTTATCTTTGATGTGACTTTGTTGTCAAAAGCATGTAGTTTGGTCATTTTTTAAAAAAAACCCATTCTGAAAATTTCTTTCATTTATTTGATGTGTTTAGACCAGTTGCATTTAAGATAATCATTGGCAGGTCTGGATTTAGCTCTACTATTTCATTATCTTCTTTCTGACTGATGCCTCTATTGATCATTCCCATTTCTCCGTTTTTGCCTTCATTGAGTGACTTTTATGTTTTTTATTCCATTTTTAATTTATCTATTGTGATTTTTACTTTACCTGTTCGTTAGTGGCTGCTCTCACACTTACAATATGCATACTTTCTTGTTCATACATGCCTAGGAATTTTACCACATCAAGTGGATTTACCATCACATAGGTCCCCTTACCTTCCTTCATGTTACAGTTTTCTGACATATTACAGCAACCTACACTAAAAACTTCATCAGATGAATGCCATAATTTTTGTTTCAACCATTGAATATATTTTAAACACTTGACAAGAGAACAGTTGATTATATTTACCAAGATTCCCCTTTATTTCTAAAATTCCAATGACACAAATGTTAAGTCTTTAGATATTGCCACACAGCTCTTTGGGGCTCAGTTCATTTTTTTCTCTAGGCTTTCTTCTCTCTGTTTTCCTATTGAGTCCATCTAATGAGCTGTAAATTCTGGTTAATGTACTATTCAGTTCTAAAATTTCTATTTGAGTTTTCTTTACATATTCTATTTCTTTGCTGATCTGTTTTGCCAGTTTTTTCAAGAATGTTTACATTGCTTGTTGGACTATTTGTGTAACACATGCTATACAGTCTTTATCAGATAATTCCAACATGAGTGTTATCTTGACATGTGGGTCTGTTATTTGTCTTTTCCCATGAAAGTTGAGCGTTTCCTGGGTTTTTTTCCTCCTGTGGCAAGTAATTTTGGATTGCTTCCTGGACATTTTGAATATTATGTTTTGTACTCTGAGTCTTATTTAAATTCTATGGCAAATGTTGATACTGTTTTTTAAGACCCAGTTGTCCTGGTGACATTCATACTGCAAGTTTCATTTTGCCGTCTGTGGGCTGTGAATCCCATCTCAGTTCACTGTTCAATGCCTCACAGTGCTATTCAGATTTGTCCCACTTGCATGCCACCCTGCGGTCAGTCTGAGACTTGGACAATAATGTGTTTGTTAATTCTGTTCTCTAAATTTTTTGCATGCTCAGTAGAATCATTTCCATTCGTGCGCAGTTTGAAGGTGAGCCCGGGAGATCTCAAACAACATTATGGGGTGTTTTCTTGATCTTCTCCCTCGTCATGTCCCCCAGGCACTGTACAACCGTCAGTTACTAAGACTCCAAAGGCTCCCTGGAACTCCTTTTTTTTGTCCTCCAGACAAAGTGCTGTGGCTTTATTTTCTCTGCCCTGCCATGAACTTCCGCAATTGCACTTTTGTCTGGGGTTAAGTGGAAGGAGGACACATGAGGCAAAAGGCAATGGTAGTTTTCTCCAACACTACTGACTAGAGAGGCCTCTGCCCCCAGTGCTATGCTATTGCTTAGGGCTGGACATGAGAGGCCAGAAGAAAAGGATAAATAGTGACAGAGGATTTTCACATTTTCCTTGCCTTTCCAGCTCCTGAAGCCAGAGCTGGAGGATTTTTCCTGGAGGCCTCTTGGATTGTGCTGACATCCACCTCTGGGTTTCAGTTTGAATTGCATTCAGGCCAGAGGATCCTGGAGGAAAAACCCATAAACTCAGCCCATTTTGGAGATGCTTTGAATTCTGGTCTTCTTTTCCAATCCACCTGCTACTGTTTACTTTTCACTGCCCCAAAATAACTCCCCCATGTATTCTGTCCTGGTTTACTAGTCACAGCATGGGAGAGACAACAGAAGCATAGTTACTCCAAAGAACACAGAACTGGAACATATCCATCAGAGTTTTGTTTTATTCTGTTTTTGCATTTTTTTCCAGCTTTTTATTTTGAACTAATTTAAGACTCACAGAAGTTACAAAAATAGTACAGGAATATGTATGCTTCACCCAGCTTTGCCCAACAATAACGTCCTACATACCAGAGTACATTTTCAAAACCAGGAAAGTGGCAGTGGTACAGCACTATTAATTAAACTATAGATCTTATTTTGTTTTCATCAGTTTTTGTTGTTGTTGGTAATGGTGATGGTGGTGGTGGTGTATAGTACTGTGGAATTTCACCACATGTATAAATTTGTGTTGACACCACCACAATCAAGATATAGAACTCTTCCATTGCTACAAAGAAACTTCCTCATGCTACCTCTATATAATCACACTCTCCCCCTAGTCTTAACCCCTGGCAACCACTGATCTGTTCTCCATCACTGTAATTTTGTCATTTCAAGGTTGTTCTATAAATGGAATCATACAGTATATCCATTAGTTTTTAACAGAATCCAATCTTTGGCACCATGTGTTTTGTTGCTATTAGACATTCAGACATCCAGCAATATGCCTTTACTGGCACAAAAACTGTAACATAATGCCCCTTCCCCAAGTCTCTCTGACAAGTATGTGAGTTTAAAAAGAAGGAATTATAGCACAGGATACATTTATTCACTAGGGTCTGTTAAAGGACCACGTACCTCCTTATTGTCCATTTCTGAGCACCTGACTTTTCGCCTGATGGAGTCAGAGTGAAACCTGCTTCCTGCTGACTCGCAGCTTCAGGTCACAAACTGCCACTAGGGGATCAAGTCTGCCTCCTCCCCACCCCCAGTGTGGCCCCTCTCCCTCCACGTGGCCATGAGGGCAGGAGAACTGTGTGCTGGCACGGAACGGTGAAGCTGTGCAGAAAAAGGCACATTTAAACACACCTATTATCCCCGTGGCTTTGTCAACAAAATATTTCACTCCCTGATGAATCTCTCTCTGTTCCTAGATTTATTTTTAGGTGCAGCACAACAGATTGTTTCTTTGTTTGCTTTTCTATTTGCTCATGGTTATTACTTCCTCCTGAATGGTTCATCATAGCAGCAGTCATCGAGTAATCATCTGGCAGTATATTATTATTTATTATGTATTGAGTGCCATAGAGGCTCATAAAGCTTACCAGGTGCCTACAAGGACACCAGCCATTGGCTGCAGAGCACACGGCTTCACTTAGGCACTTACTGGGGAGCTGCAGCTGGAGGCCCAGAGATGGGGCAGGCAGTTGTGTGAAGCAATCTATCACTCCCAGCTTCCTCCTAGCAGGGGATAAATCGCAGTGCTCAGGAAGCTTCACGTGGTAAGGACACAGCGGACGACAGAGCGTGTACTCTCAATACGGGTTTAACAGGCGATGGTGGCAGTGCCTGCAATCACTGGGCTCCTTTAGTTATGAGAACATAGCTCCGATTCTCCCGTCTTCTGAAATGAGCCCCTGCAGCTGGGAGGGAGGACGGGGAATGGAAAAGGAGGGCAACAGTGACTTGTGTTTATTGATTATCTCTGTGTGCCAGCACGGAGCTGGCATGGGGATAGAGGGGACTGGAACCCACGGTGTGTTACAAAAACAGACAATAGATGAATAAATAAATGTATAATGCTGGGTATGGAGATCAAGCATTAAAATATTTTTTTTTGCTAGGTCGTTCAGGGAAGCGTTTTCTGAGATGTGGCTTTTCAGCAGAGAACCTGAGGAACTGGGGGAACGGGCCATGTGGACATCTGGGGGAGAGCTTTGAGTAAGAGGGGACGGCGTGTGCAAAGGCCCTGAGTAGGCACACTCTTGGCAAACGGGGGCAGCGACGCCACCAGCGGGACTGGAGCCCAGTGGGCAAGGGGGAGGCTGTGAGAGGAGGGTGGGACGGCAGCCACGGGCGGACTGCGTAGACTTTGGGGGGATGGTGGGTTTGCTCCCAGGGAGATGGCAAGGCAGGGAAGGGTTGAAATAGAGAAACTGCACGATTCTGTTCATGACTTAAAAGGTTTACGTTGGGTGCCCTGCTGGTGTGTGGGGAGCAAGCTGGAAGAGCGAGCTTAGGAGTGACTCTGCGCGTGCGCGGCAAGCACTTGGCGTGCTGACGTGCCGCACCCTCCGCACGTTATTCCCACAGCGACGGAGGACGCAGGTAACAGTGGTCTTCACGTGGCAGAGCAGTCTGCAACTTGAGCCACTGCTCTAGGTTGCTCGTGCCATGAACAGGAAGCAGGCAAGTGAACCCAGGGCTCTTTCACTCCGCATCTCTCCTTCCATTCCTGAAACAGCCTGGCTGTGGATACTTTGCTTTCAAGAGCCAGGAAGGGTCATTGCCTCCGTATTCTTGTCTCCATCCATTCCATTTCCTTCTTGAGCAACAGAGCCCAGATACGTTTCTCTCACCCTCAGGGTTAAAGCTGCCAGCTGCTTTCTCTTTCCACATCTGCATGTGCCAGCCCCCTCCCAGGTGGCATCAGAGAAGGCAGTGACCCTGGAGCACAGCCGATGGGGAACACTCCCCTGCCCTCCTGGGTTTGCTGCTTTCCTAGGTAAGACACCAGACAGAAGGTGGAGATTCTCTCCTTTCTGATTCTCCAGTGCTATCTTCCCAAGAAGTACAGCTTCCTGAGGTTTGTTCACCCTTAAAACCCAATCCTGCCATTAGCCAGTATTGTCTGCCAGTGAAATAGGAACTGATGTGGGTTCTGCTAGGAAATTATGATGATCTCTAGCCAAATCCTCCCAGTCCACACAAGGAGGGGAAAGAAGTTCATGTCCCAGTAACTGACAAAACAAATCCAGTAATTTTGCAGCCCGAGCAGAATGGCGAGGGAGCTATGATCTTGAGAAATCCTTTAGGGTTGAATCATCTCTGCAATTCTTCTTCTTGTAGGGGAGGGAAGAGAAAACCTTTCCTCTACTCTCTTAGGATTAGTAACTGAGGTCTGCAAATTAAACTGACAGAAGACAAATTAATAGGAGAAAAGTATACAAATTTTATTGATGTTAATTCTTACATGAATGGGAATTTTACATAAAAGAAGGGAAAACCCAAAGAACTGAATGGTATATAACTTGGAAGGTTATATACTATTTCAATAAAGGGCAATAAATTATGGGGAAGTGATACAGAATGGAATGAAAGGGGGTCTGGGCTTCTAGGGGCAGTAAATTGTGTGAAAGTAAATATATGGGGAGACAAATGGGAGGTAAGGGTTATTTTAGTAAGTTTGTTTGTGTAGAATCATCTTGGTGCTGACTTTCCATCTTCTTTGTGGCCATAAAACTCCACTGGAGAGAGGATTTATAGCAGCTCGTTTCTCAAAAGTTTCTGCTTTTAGTCAGATAAGGGAGGCTTCAAAAAGGTTTCTTTCTGCAACTGCTGATTCTCAGTTGCCTTTGGATCAAAATGATCCATATGCCAACGTGGAATATTTTGGGGTAGCATATCCTGACCCCCTTCACTATCTTAGTTTGGGGAGGTAGCACCAGGGCCAGCTCTTGGCAATGGCCTCCTCTTAGACATGGCTGTAAGTCACAGCAGGGCCCAGCGTTCTTCCTGAAAGGGGCAATTGGAGGTAGTCAGTAAGAGTTTGGTCTCTGTGATCTAATTGTCGTGTTAGACTCCTAGCTCTATAACTCCCTAACTATGTATTATTAGGAAGATTTTTTTGTGTGTGAATGTGACTCAGTTTCCTCATCTGTAAAAGGGAGCAATTGTGGTACCCATGTAGTGTGTGCTGAGTGAGAGCTTCTCTTGCTGTTGTTGCTGTCATTGCATCAGGGGTGAATCAGGCTGGCTGCACCTGCTGCTTTCTCTGAACTCAGAGCCTGGGGGCACTCAGTGCAGCTGCTTTTAAACACCACCTGCCCTTGTAAAAAGGCATTAAGCCCATCCTTCAAAGTGAGGTATCACAAGAATGGAAAAAGAAGCACCACATGTACTCGCCATCAAATTGGTACGAATTGATCAACACTAAGTGGCTCACATGGTAGTAATATTCATTGGGCGCTGGTCAGGTGGGGCTGTGGGGGAGTGAACTCACAACTAATGGGTGCAGAGAGCACTGCATGGGGCAAGGGCACGCTTGTAGCTCTGGCTTGGGCGAGGCAAAGGCATTACATGTAATCAAAATGTTGTACCCCCATAATATTCTGAAATTAAAAAAAGGAATTAAGGAAGAGAGCTGCCCAAGGCCAGTCCTGCCACCCAGCCTCGCCCCTGTCCATTGTGGAGAGCAGGGAGTGGAGGCTTTCTCACCCCCGTCGTGGGGACACAGTGGTCGCAGAAGAGCTGCTGTGCTTCTCCCTGGGCGCAGGGGGCTGTCTTTACTGCTAGGCTCAGGATAGCATTTCATAACGTCATTGGTGATTTCTCTTGGCCTCTGCAAATCCCAATCGGCCAAGATTTTGTCAAATTCACTTTCTGAAGTTTGTTTAGGAGCTGATGCTCTTTTTGACTATGCTTGTCAGCCTACCTGATGCCCCTCTGGAGAGTCAGGCACGCCTCCTTATCTTTCCCTGGATGAAAATAAAGTGTGATTTAAAAATCCTTCAAATTTATTTTTTCACTTTTGATTACAGCACAGGCCTGATGATAATTTTCCCTATTTTTATCACCTATCAATCCTTCTAATGGAATTAATGGAGAGAAAAGCAGTTAGAAGCCTGTGCTCAAATTGCTATCTCAGCCAAAGTCCTATGCAAGACAAAATTTTGTTTTATGTCTTAAATGATATGAAGCTCATATATCCCCTAAGCGTTGATGTCTCTAGGGTAAGGCTTCCTGTTGGAATCTATTCACCTTCCCAGAGCAGGCACCGGTAAACACTGGAGTTTGCAGGAGGTGATAGAGTACTTCCCACGTGTCACAGGGACAGTAGCTCAGCTCTAAATTCACCAGACCAAACTCTGAGCCTCATATGATCTCCAGCACGACATGGGTCCTTGGGCCCTGCAATTGCAGGGTCACTATTCTGCAGGACTCAGCTTTGCCTCTCATGGCCAGGTGCATCTGGACCTGTGCAGCATCTCACTCTTCAGGGCCCTAGAATGTAAATTCTGTGAGGACAGGGACTGGGCACATCTTGTTCTTTGCTGTCTCTCCCACACTCACATCGGTGTCTGGGGCATGGTGAGCCCTCAGCATTTACTGAAAAATGAATGAGGACAATCTGGAATGCTGGCCTATATACTTTTCATCCTGTGTCTTGTGAAGGCTTTGTCTGCCCACAGCACATGTAAGATTTTAATGAATTATTTCAGCTTTGGCTACAATACACTGTGGAACATATTCAAATATAAATGGATAATTCAAGTAAATTTGTAAATTAATACATAAAGAAATAAGCATCTAGTTTTAATGAAGAACTTTCTTACCAATCAGTTTTCTCAGTTAACTATGTATTCTAGTCCTTGTTAATCTAAGAGTCCACAGAAAAATGGTGAGTGCTCACTTCAACCAGAGGGGATTGTCAGGAAATATTATAATATATAATCTAGGACCTCAATGATATAAACTAAAAAAAAAACACCTCAAGCTCCCCCACCAAGTGAACAGACCCCCTTCTTGGCCAAGGGGATCCCAGAAAAATCCTGAAACGGAGTTCCTGGCCATAAAGGGAAGGGTGGTCAGACATACCTCATCATACCCCATCCTTTTTGGAGTCTGGAAACAACAAATGACCAGCATTAATGTTAGAACAGAGCTCATAAGACTGACAAGACAGACTCTTTGTAGCAATAAGACGCTACATTTTAAACAGGACCTAAGGCCATGCAGGGCAAAGTTTAAGTCATGCCTGCAGCCATCGATTCGCTTAACAGATCTCTTTGAGTCCCTATATTGTGGCTTGATGTATGATTATCAAAATTCCTTATTTTTGCTTAGACATTCCTTCCTGCTGACTCCAAATTTTTAGACAAAGCTTGACTTGCTCAACCAAATGCCAACTAGACAATCTCTAAATCCGCTTAGGAGTTGTATGTCCCTGTTTTGAGATGTCTCATCTTTTTGGGCTGAACCAATGTATACCTTGCATGTATTGATTTATAATTTTACCTGTAATTCCTGTCTCCTTAAAATGTATAGAACCAAACTGTAATTCTACCATCTCAGGACCACTTACTCAAGGCTTCTTGGGTTTGTGTGTCTCTGGGCTGCAGTCCCTCATATTGGCTTAGAATAAACCTCTTTAAATTGTTTTACAGAGTTTGTTTTTTTCTTTAACAATGAACTTACTCTTTCGAATACAAGGAAACTTTAAGTTTGTGCATATTCCTCCTCACTTTGGAGATACTTCAGTACTTTGGCTCAATCTTAGAAGGTCCTATTTTTCAATGCTGTTAGCTCAAGGAAACTATTGAGGAATACCTGCTTTTATTTGATTTCTTCATCTACCACTGCTGCTCTTTAATTCACCTCCCTAGTCTTTCTTGCCAGGGATGTCAGTACCTTCCACGAGAACATGAGAGGGGAGATGGAGGAGGAGACAGCATGAAGCCATCTCTCTGTAGAGAGCTACCTGTGGTGGATAGTATTTCTAAAAATGGCAGCCAAGATTCCATGGTGGAACCTGCAATTAGAAAGAGATATTATTCCCATGGCTATGGTATGATATATGGCACGGTTTACCTTGAAAAAGGAAATTATTTGGGTTGAACTAATCTAATGGTAAGTCCTTAAATGCACACATATTTCTCTGCCTGGTGTGAAAGACATTCTTTGCTTGACCAAACTTTATTCAGGCTCCTGAACCTTCTCCTAGGCCTACCTGAGTACTTCCTTGTAAAATCCAATTTTAGCAAGAACTCCTCAACCTTGGTATCTTACCACTCTCTATATCCCATTAGATTCATCATCTTCCATCATCTCCCAGGTGATCTCTGATCATCCTGGCCTGTGTTCAGCAAGAATTCTGTTAGGTCAGTTTAGCCAGAATCTCCTGTACCCCTGCTGTTTCCTCTTAGCAATTTTCCATCCACTGACCTACTCTGCTTCCTGGCTATACAATTTCCACTTGCCCGTGGTGTATTCAGAGTGAAGTCCAATCTCTCCCTGCTGCAAAATTCCATCACTGTGGTCCCCACACCTAACATGATGGTTCTGAATAAAGTCCCTTACTGTGCTTTAACAAATGTCACTGAATAATTTTTTCTTTAACAGGTGGAAGAAGAGGAAAGCAGAGGAAAAGTCAGATGTAAAAAGAAAGACAGACTCAATGCACTGCTGCTGGTGGGAGGACAGAGAGAACCACAGGAGAAGGAATGCAAGCTGTCTCCAGGAGCACGGGGTGCCCCCAGCTGCACCTGTAGCCACAAGGAGCTGAATTCTGCCAACAACCTGAATGAAATTGAAAATAGATTCTCTCCCAGAGCCTCTAAGAAAGGGCCCAGTATGACCATACTTTGATTTCTGACCTGTGAGACCTTGAGCATAGAACCTAGCTGAGCCCCTCCTGAAATGGACTTCTGACCTACAAAAGTGTGAGCTAAGGAAATATATATATATATATATTTTTATGATGCTAAGTCTATAGTAATTTATTACACCAGCAATAGAGAAATAATACATCTCTTTCATGTGTAATTAAGTTCTAAACAGAATAGGTAAGTGGAATCCCTGAATATCCTACTTGCAAAAACTAAATTAAAGGGTGGACTCATTTGCACCATAAAAGGATTCTTTACATTACAAAAGGATGAAAAGGTCCCTTTAAGTAGCACTTAGTGAAGTGTTTGTTTACAGATCATTACTTGCTTAACAGAGGAAGAAACTAAAAATTGAAGTGTTCTAAGCTATTGCTGACTAAAGAGCAATCAGAAATGAAGATAAAGTATGAGATTATAATAATAAAAAATGGAACATTTTCACATCCATTTCAAATATTTTCATTTTTCACATAAATGAAAGCAAAAATTCCAGAATCTCCAGTTCTCTTCCTTTTTCAAGCTGCAAGAAAATGTGCAGCTCAGCAGACCTTAGGAGTACAAAGAGGAGAAAAGGAATTCTTGACTTTGGGTTCTTTGCTCCAAACTGTTTTGCCTCTTAATTCTTCCTTACCTTGAACTTTTGTCCAGAGGATTGCAAGGAGCAGGAATAGCAAGAATCTCAGAAGCTGAGGTGAAGAACCCTATGGAAGGGCTCTTTAAGGGAAAAGAGGGAACCTTTTGTCATTGTCATGCCACTGCTTTCAGAGACCTCACCAGGCCTGCTTGACTGGGGCCTCATTTGGTTCTTAGAAAGGTGCAATTTTGCCCCCATGTTTCAGGTAAATAAACCAAGGTTCCATGACAAAGCCAATGTGTTCAAGTTTACAAAACAAACATTTAAATAAAGGGCAGACTGTTTCCAAGCCCTTGATGTTTCTGTTACAAAACCCGCCTCTCTAGACATTTGAGAGGTGCACCAGCGAGGAAGAGAGCTAACAAAACCACTGCTACAGCAGCAGCAATTCTGCTTTTGTCTCAGTGACCTTAGGGCTCAGATCACATGGCGACAAATTCAAGATTTTGCCTAAGAGATTTCTAAGTGCTTCGATACTTCCTCTTTCTATATACATCAACAAAATTGGCATTAGTTCTAATAATTAATCTTCACAATTATCCTTAATGGTTAGACTCAGGCTTCAGTGGAAGCAGAGACATCAGGTACAAGCAGCCTGTCGTCACCAAAACCTAAGATGGAACTAGGGACCATTCAGTGCTAGGATCTCCAATTGCCCTGAACTCCAGTGTTGCCTTCAGGATACCAAAAGTTTTAAAATTTATTCAAATCAAGTAAATATTATTTTACTTTCAAAGTAATTACAGCTTGGTGAATACTGAGCCATTCATCATATAAGCTCAGTCTTATTATACACTTTACCTGGCAATAACTAGGCACAACGTAAGTATTTCTTGAATTAATAATATTGGTCTCTAGCTAACTCTGGCCCTTTCCCATAGCCCTGTGGGTTCTATAAAGCAATCAGTCATGCACTCACCCATTCTGAAACTCATTAAATAATTAAAACCCTTATGGTCAGGCCTGTTGCATTTATATTCCTTTCCCTCACTCTCTTGGGTGATTTTTTTTTTTTTTTTTGTAGTTCAAATAAGGGTTTAGCATTTATTGAATGACTTCTCTGTGGCAAATAAATTCCCAAGAAGTATTTACTAATTTTGATACTGGTCGGTGCCAGTAGGATTCTGAGCATAACTGCACATCATGCATTCATTCATTCATTTATTCATTCTACAAATATTTACTTAGTGCTAGCTGTTTTTTTACATACTAAGAATGCAAACACAGAGATGATTGAAAAGTCCTTTGCAGATCTTACAGTATATGTGGGAGAGAAAGAAAACTTATTGATAATGAAGGAAACCAAAATATCCTCTCTACAATACTGAGGATTTCAGTTAAAGTTAACAGGTTAACACACAGGAGCACATTCTTCCTTTCCTCTCTGCCTTTCGTACCTAAAGATAGGCCCCTTTATAACACTTGCTTATCAGCTCAGGAACAGAGTCCAGAGACAGCAGTGCCAGAAGAGCCAGGAGCAGACTTTACTCTTTCCATAAGTTTACCTTCCCACATTTTCCTGCCTTGTGGAAGCCTGCAGATATTCTCTTCTTTATCTTGTCCCTACATAGGATTTATGGCTCTTTGTTTAAATACTATTTAAGCAAGACCCCTAAGCCACTACCTTGAGAGAGAAATACAGGTGCACTGAGGCCTCTCCCTGTGATGGGTACAGCATGCGTTAATCAACTTCTGCTTACTTTTATTAATCTGACTTTTGTTTTCAGGACAGTGTTTCAATCAAGAACCTAAAATGGGTAAGAAAATAAGTTATGTTTTCTCCTCTACAATATGGTGCCCAGTGTGGGTCCAAGAGAGACACTTCACTCACTCCGGGACCTAGAGGTGGAATCCTGGGAGAACTGGCAGAAACCAGCAGAAAAAAAGTAAGATGGTTTTTAGCAAAGTCAGCTTCTCCCAGACTGCTATCTGTGGTATCCAGTTGAGAGAGAAAGGTAAATATTTTTCCTTTTCCAGATTCAAGTTGGCAGGAGAAAAATATTTATAAATAATAAAAATTTAAAAGTCAAATTAATTGTTTGAGTATGTGACTCTTGTGGATTTGTTTCAGGTACCTATTCGGTTATTATCTTTGGTTTTCCCAGGCTAGTCTTTGTTTTTCTTGTCTCTGTCCTTTGTATGGTTTGCCATAAAGTGGAAAATCATAATAAGATTCTTTTTTCATCCTGTTTCATTTCTGGAGAAGGTTGGCTTTGTTACCAGCAGATACACTCTCTGGACTCCCCCACTCTAGAGGGGAGAAGGTGTCAGGCTATGTCAGGCAGCCAGCCGGCAGTCCCGTTGTGAGTCCCAAACATCTGTTGTCCAAATGTGCTGGCTCTTGGGGATTTGTCCTAATTGTCTCAATCTTCATTGCTTTGCTAATAAGTAGGTCTTGACTTTCTTAGGCTGTCTTTGGAAGAAACTTCAGATACTGAGGGGGAATGCATTTTTGTACCCTCTTTGGGGACTTATTTCTTGCATCTGGTTATAAACCATAAAAAGGCTTACTGCTTTTGAGTTGTAATTAAAGTAGATATACCTTTGGAAATTTGGGCTTTTTAATCTAAAAGTATTTTTTTTTAGAGGGGACTCTCAGTCCCTTAGAGATGTAAATCTTACCCTGACTTTGAAATGTTAACATCTGGGGAATTAGCTAAGCAGCATTCCAGCTGAGATAGAATTTGAAACAGAGTTAAAGTCCTTTGAACCTACCACAAAATTCCTTTCATAAGTGGATACCTTTAGCTCAGGAAAGAAATATTTATAAGAATTATTTGTTTTAAATAATCAAGGTATATCTTTGATTTAAATTTTGGTTTATATTTAGAGTATGATAAGAACTTTTTTGTTTACTTGTTTAGCCTTCTTTCCTAAACTAAGTGGAACTATATACTCAGAGGGAAAAAAAAGCAAAAAAACATTAAAACTTAAAACACTTCAAAGACAAAGAGCTTTAAATAGAGCTTACACTAACTTCTAATAAATAAATATGCCCCACGTTCAAGACTCCTTCTTAATGTAAATTTCAGAAAGGAAAAGTCAAGAAACAGGATGTTTGTTATTGTCCAGCTAAAACCTGGTAAAAAGATTTTTTAAAGAGCTCTGTAGTCAAAGGTTGACTTAATTAAAAGCTGATATTTGGGCTATATATGCATACATACTTTTAAGGCCTCTGCCCTCTATAGAAGCTTCTCAGTTGACTGAATTCCTCTCTTCTTAAACCCCTGCTAACCATATGTGCTCCCTCTGTCTCCTTCTCCTCTTGTTGATGTAATTTTTGACTCTAAGATTTGTTCTTCTATTTAATTCTATCTGTCCTTCCTTCCTCCTGCCACCCTCCATGCCTAAAGAAGATTCATAACAGCCCTGAAACCCCTTAAGGAAAACAGAAAAGGTGCCACAGACTCCTCTTTAGGGGGAACCTCTGTTTTTCCTCATGGAACTCCAAGAGTCGTGGATAGACAGGCTCCTCTCTGGTTTAAAGCTTTACTCTCTTTTACATTAAACTCCTTGATCTCTTTGGCTTTTATATACATACGTGTGCACATGTGTATGTTATATGTTGTGTCAATATGTATATATATGTTTATATGTTTGTATATTGTCTACATGGTACCAAATTAACTTAAAGATAGATGAGTGCTCATAAATTAAATACATAAGTCCCAATATTTTTCATGTTCATGTGACTTGAACAAATCTTTTGGTAAGTAAAACTAGTTTAATATTGTTGGCTTAATAAAAATGATTGTGTCTTTTGAGTTACCACCAAAAGGTACATGTATTTAACTTTAAGGTTCTTGCTTTTATGATACTTGCCTAACAAACAATCATACAAAAATGGTTAATAGAAAATTTCACTTGAGATGATGGTTAGATTTTTCTAATTTCTCATGAAGATTTCCAAACATAATTGTTAAAATTACATAAATAAAGCAGATGTAAATGAGATAAAAATTTATATATGAACTTTTAATAATAATTATGTTTTCTAGTAAGTTTTACTTTTAAAAGTTTCTCAGATCCCTTTGGTAACTATACCCTGAGAGTTTTGCCAAGCTAAATTAAAGAATGATGTTCATCAAATATCTAGATCATTTTCCAAATAGAATATAATATTAAAATATTAATTACTAAATATGAATCTAAGCTTACATACATTTGGCTTCTTATTTCAGAGAAACAAAAGATATTTAGATTTGTTAGTAAATATGTCTTGTTCTACAGTAAAAAAATTTCCATTAGAAAGCCTATGTTTCTAAAAGTTATAAAATGTGTAGTCATAAATTGCCAGTATGTAACTGACAGTTGAAAATTGCTTACTTTTTAGGTTTTCACTATGAATTAAGGTCACTAAGTATTAAAATTCTGACTAACATATAGTAACTAAAACTGGAAATTTCCCTAAAAAGGGAAAGAAAATAAATGTTTTCTATCCCACGACTATAGAAAAAATGATAACTACTTCTGTGTCGGCAAGATTCAGAGAAGAATACAAACACAGCGAAAGGACCTAGCACAGATGGAAGAAGGGGCTAGGGGGATGACAAAAGGCTTTTTATAGGAGCTAAAAATGAATGTAATTGTGAAAAATAAATAGAAATGAGCCAGGTGGACAGGGAAGAAGTGAAGGACAAAGCATGTGCTTAGTGTGATACACTAAAGGACAGATTGAGACACTCAGACATGGCAGGTTGCTGTGTGAGAACAAAGCACAAGCTAGAGACAGAAAGGTTGGTCTAATTCCCAGGTACTTCTGGCTGTGCTCACACACGGACTGAGCAGATGACCACGGTGTCTGACAAGGTCCTGGCAGAGAAGCAAAGCTGATAGATGCCTGGCTCCTGCAAGGTGAGGTTCAGCTTGCATCAGCCCAACCACTGCAGCTGGCCTGAAGTGAGAAGTGCTGGAGGCATCTGTCACACATGGTTCACGCATGTGACTTTGGGACTAGGTTTTATTTGATTGCCAGGCATTGCTAGGAAGCCCAGGAGACCCAGATGAGATCAAGATAAAATTGAGAGGGGGCCTGAAATAAGCTAGCCAAAGAGCCAAAGAAAACGGAGAAAAATCAATCAAATGACTGCACCTCGGGTCCTGTGGAACCTGCTGGCCTCCTGGGACCTCACTGACCTCAGCAGAAATCCACACTTGGCTTCCTTTTTGAGACAAGGTAAGGATCTTGACTCAAACACTGAGGATGGACATTCAGAAGAGACAATGGCCAGACATGGGAGATGGACAAAGCAGGCTGGGACAATGGTTTCAGAAAAGGAAACCTAATTCCTTTTCAGCAGAACATACCATTTCCAGTCTTCCATGCTCCACACCACTACCTATTCCCTTCTGCTCCTTTAACACACCCGTCTTCCTTCCCTGCCCCTTGCAGTGTTGGGTTTACCCCCTCTATCAGAGAGTAGACAATGGAACTCAGGAGTCATCAGGTCCGTTGGGGAAGACTAAATAAAAAGGATGGGAGGAAGAGCAGTCAGAGGGGAATGAGTGAGGCCAGGAGAAAGCACGGCTGCTTAGCAGAGAGAGGAAGGTGTGAACGGCAAGTCCAATGTCAGAGACAGATCAGGCGAGATGCACATTTAAAGCATTTGTTGGGTGCAGCACTGAACAAAAGCAAACCAGGTCCTGCCTAGTGACTATACCAGAAAAGCAATCCCTATGGCATGGGCAGAAATTCGGAATTTTAAGGACCAAGTTCATTAGAGTCAATTTGTTTTATTGACTTCTCCACTAGGATTCTGATTAATAGAATTGAGATCTTGTTTACTTGGTCAACAACCAGGTCTAAAGGGAGAACACTGGTTACCTATTTTCCATGAATTTCCATCCCTGATCCTCTAGTGTCAAACTTTACATCCACTTTGCCCCAGGTGGGCCCATTCTGTTGCCTCAAGAACTCCATTCCCCTCCCTGTGACATCTTCTTGGGGTTTTGGTTCAAAGCTGAGGGGAGGTGAAACATTTCTGAAAACGTTTCTTTTATCAATTTCCCCGTTGACACGGTTTGTGTAAAGCACAGACTTTCCTTCCTTCTAGTTCAAGGTTCCGGTTCAGCACCTCCTAACTCCCCTAAATGGAGAAAATTTGCAAAGATTACTCACCAGCAGCCTCAGGGGCGGGGGCTGTCTAATGATGGTCCCTGGGGGACAGAGAGGGCAGACTCCCGGAAACGTCCTTTAACTCTCTGCAGGAAGCCTTCACTGCGCCCGTCTGCCTCTGCACATTCTTTCTGTGAGATCAGGCCCACAGAATCCAAAGTCTCCCACAAGAGCCTATGTTTTCAGTGTCTTTTTCCCAAACATCATTTCACAGTTGGCTTTCTGGATGTGAACGATTCCTAACATCTGTAAAATAATTTCTCTTCACATCTGCGTAAGAATCTCTAACATCTGTAGCAGCTTTGAGTATTCATTATCTCATTTGATCCTTACAACTGTCATGTCTAATCATAATAATGATAAAAATCATTTAATTCTTACTCTGTTCCAGGTAGTATCCTAGAGGTTTCACACTACCTAATTTGATCCATCCAAACCTTGTAATGGAGATATTGTATTAGCCCCATTTTTCAGATGTGGAAACTAGAATCCAGATGCGTACAGATGTCCCTCAGGTGAGGGCATCGGGTTTTCAAGGTCGTGCAGCTTTTTGGTTACCAGGTGACCTGTCTCATCATCTCGTGCTTGTTGTATTTGCTACAAACCTATCTTACAGAACAGCATCTCCCAAACTTTTATGTGTACAAGATTCACCTGCAGATCTCGTTAAATGCAGATTCCAAATCAGGAAGTCTGGGGTGGGCCCACACACTGGCATCTCTAACCCGCTCCTGGGTGATGCTCATGCTGAGGACTCAGGGACCTCACTTTGTGTAAAAAGGTTTTAGGAGATTGGGGCGGTGACCCTGGTCTCTCCAGTCCCTATTTTGAGATTGAAATGCACTTTCAAAAGGTTTTTACCACCTGATCCTCATCTTGCTGGCTCTAACCACCCTGCCCTCACTTGAGTGCGCAGGTGAGCTGGCCTTGTGAAGGCAAAGAATCACCCTGAGCTGGGGACTGGAGAACCTCAGAGAATCTGCATTCTGGAGCATCAGAATTCCTCCTTCTGGGAGCTGAGGAAGGCATTGGTTACAAGAAAAAGTCTAGGTTCCTTGATCTTGTAAAGGAAAAACAAAACTGTCAGGACCCCCTAAAAGTCATTATGCCAAAAGTGAGAACTGAGTCTCATGGGCACTGCCATCCTCTCCCCAGTGAGGTACAGGGCTTCGCTTCTAAGAAATGAGGGACTTAGATAATGATAAACAGGGTTTTTCGGTGGACTGGGTATGGGAGGGAGAAAGGAAGCCTGGCTGGGAAGGTGGTCTAGTTATGCAGATAAGCCTCACAATAGACCTCCGGGAAATATTCTTACTCAGACTTTTAAGGGGCCCAGCCTCTTAGCAAACCTGTCCCAGATCAAATAGGCAGGGCCGACGGCGGGGGGAGGCGTGGTGCATTCAACAGAGATTCTCTACAGATGCACATTTCTCCCCTACCCTCCCCACCTAGACGGCCTCGCCACATTATTTCTGTTTGCTCATAGCCATGTCCAGATAGGACAAAGAAATATATTTGGGGTTAAAATATTTATTTCCTGCAGCCCTGCGGGTGGGGGCTTCAAGATATATAGCCCCTATACAACAGTGCATGTCAATTATAACCTTGGGGCTGCAGCCTAAATAAACTCTTAAATATTGATTACAAGTTTATCTCCACAGATGCAAATCAAGGAAGAGATGTGACCACTCTTCCACCTACCCTGAGAAGGTTCACAACATTGACTATTTCCTCTTCCCCCTTTTTTGAATGTGCATCATAGCTTAGGTGGATTTAGTGAGCACCAGATAAACTTCAAAAGAATACCATCAACTGCCTCACTGCTCACCTCTGTCACCCCTTCCTTCTTCCTATGCATCCCCTTTTTCCTTTAAATGAGAAGTTCCCAACCTCTTCTACAGAGAGCTCAGTCCGCAAGAGATACTTTGAGAGCTGTGCTTTTCCAGGCCACGTCCTTAAAAATCTTGGCTTAATAAACCTCAATTGAGCGTGACTTTCTCGGTTTCAGTCACTTATTATTTAAGCTAACAATCTCAAAGGCAGCCTTACTTAGTATGGGAGGAGGATGAGGCAGAGGAGGAGATGCATTTTTTTTATTCCAAAGGATGCATATTTTTTTCTCAGATTATCAAAGCATTGCATATGCTTTATGAATCATTTGCAAGATACTTAAAATAACAAAAAACACTATTTAACTTACCCAAGAGCTCAAAATCTAGCAATAACCACTGTTTACAATTTTTATGTATTTACAATGAGATTTCAAACTAGATGAAGACATCAACTGGTAGATAAAACAGCTGAGCTCACACTGCATTTTTAGATTTAAGTGCTGTGATTGGTTTGAAATTCTGTCAGAAGCATCTCCCTGTGTTATTAAGGATTCTTGGTAAACACCATTTTTGATGGTGGCATAATTTTCCCATGTTTGTCCCCATTATAATTTCCTTAATTATTCCCATATTGCTGTTACTTCAAGTTATTTTCAAGTTTTCACTGTTATGATCAATGTTGAAATAAATCTCAGTTGTTTACACTTTTTTGTTGTTGCCTTACAATAAACCCCTAGGAGTGAAGTTAGTGGAGCAATGGTCTTAAACATTTTAAAGACTTTTGTTACATATTGCCAAGTTTCTTTCCAGAAATGCTGTTTTCTGGAAAGAAAGTTTTACAAGGTTTCTTCCTCAAAAAGTGGCCCTGGATCCTGAGACTGAGCCCAGCCTCAGGGCCTTCTTCCTTGGGGAAGTTCATGCTATGTCCCAGCCAGTGCTTTGCATTTGTTCTCCTAGTCTTTCCTCCCTCTCATTATCAGAAAAGTGGCAGTAGAGGACCAATTTGGTTCTTAATGCACTTTTACTAATTGCACCGTATGTTACACATTTGGGTCACGGTAGTTTTGGATTCTGTTTGTGTGTCTTTAGGGAAGGAAATGAGAATGAGCCAGCAGAGGAGGAACCAGTGCTGTGGGAAGCCACCTCCCCATGCCTCCAGCTGCACCTCCATCCCTGCGGGCCACCAGGAGATGTGCAGAAGGGGACTGAGAAAAAGACCCACTCAAGGTTGCCTTTTCAGTCCATTTTGTCTGGCAATTTAATTACAGTTAAATTTAACTGCAATTAAATTGCCAGTGATTTAATTGGGTTCTTTTCCATCCCCAGGTTGTGTTTTGTTGCTATGCAAAGTCACACGTCTTTACACGTGGAAGGTATGAGAATACAATGGGCTGTCCAGGAAGCAGAGTCCTGTATCATCCAGGTGTTGTCATTGTGGAGTAGAGTCTCTTCTGTTTTGAGCATGTGTCAGGGCATAGCGCTGAGGACCCCAGGCCGCCATGGTCTGCAATGGGGGAGGACGAATGCAGAAGAAGTAGGCACAGTGATACAGATGCCAACTCTGAGGCGAGCAAGGAGGAGCCACAGGCGGGAAATGAGACCCAAGTCTGCAGGACAGACTCCGAGGGGTGGGAGGAAGATGCTGAAAAACAAAGCTGATGAGCCCCCAGTTTGACCTGAGCCTCACCTCAGACCCAGCCCAGATTCTAGACCAAGCCTTGCTCCTGGTCACAAGCTGGACTTGGCCCTGGGCTCACTAAGCCCTGACAGGCCGGTGTTAACTCTGACTCCTGCCACAGAATAAGATGCTGCCTGGCAACTACCTGATCCTGAATCCTAGTGGAGAATAATTGAGTTCATCCATTTAAAGAATGTTTACCCAGTGCTTACAGAATGCCTGATTCTGGGTCAGTCTCTGACCTTGAAGCCTCCTCACCTCTTCTCGGTATCAGAGTGAGAGTAATGAGATAACACACGTGCAGGTAAGTCATCACCATTAGCACCCTCCCTGCAGTCGGAGCCCTCTTCCCCCCAGGCATGGCTGGGGACAGCAGTCTTCTCAGGGGCTCTTGCAGGGCTTTCCTGCAGTCCTGGTGAGGGCTTGTGCCACCGGCCTTGCACACACTGTTCTCTGGGCCTCACAGGTGACACAGCCTGCGTGGTCCCCAGTTCCCCTCCCTCTCTCTTCGCTCCCGTCTCAGGGGAAGCACTCCAAAAGGAGAAGGCTTCCAGAGGTGGTGTGTCCTTCCTCATCTTCTCTCCACACACAAAGCTACCTCCTCTTGTAAGGAAGGAAGTGGAATTTATTTTCTTTCCTTCAGAGGCTCTTAGTCTAGACACTCTGCTGAAAACAAAAGTCAGATTAACAAGAAAAAACCAAGCAGAAGTTTATGGTCTCATGCTGTATGCATTTATACCCATTATCCAGAAAAGGCCGCGGTGCACAAGTATTTCTCTCTCAAGGCAGTGGCTTGGGGATCTTGCTTAAACAGGATTTTAACAAACAGCCATAAATCCTACCTAGTGACAAGACAAAGAAGAGAGCACCTTCAGGCTTCCAAAGGCAGGGCACTGTGGGAAGATACATCTATGGGAGAGTAAAGTCCCCTGGCATGGTTGTCTCTGAACTGTGCTTACCCGCTGGTAAGCAAACATTGAGGAGGGGCCGATCCTCAGCAGGAAAGTCGGGTGGAGGGTGGGAAGACCTATGCCTCTGTAAATGGCTGTTCGGCCATCAGGCGAGTGGTGGGAGGGGCAGGGGCCCCCTTTGTACTAACCTTCTGCAGCTCAACAATCCCTAGTATTTTTGAGAGGAATACTTTGGTTTCCTTCTCTCTAACTCAGATGTTCTGAGCACAGAGAGGATGTCCCCTCTGGGGCTTTAGAACTGGACATTCTCTGGCTTCGTACAAAGGCAATGATGTTCTCTTTTGACACTGGACATAGCTCTGTGTCCCCAACCTGGGGCATAACACGGTGGAGGTTGCCACCTGTCAGTGACTCCAAATGAGCAATCATGATTCACTGGGCCAGTGGTACTCGGCTCCTAGTGGTACGTGAGGGCCTGTGGTGTCACCAGTCTGGGCATTCTGAAACCTTCTGAACCTTTCTGCTCTGTACAAATTCTGCCAATCTGACACCCTCCCACTGACACCCTCTTGCAGAGTGCATGGATATTGCCCAGCACCCCAGAGCTGATTCTGAGCTCTGAATGAGCTCAGTCATCGGATCTCACTCACTAGCAGGGCATCTGCAGGAACTGCTCAGCCCTCTCTTGGAGATGTGAGAGTCTGCAGACATGGATATACTCCTTTTCACTTCGCAGAGAACTGAGCCAGCAGAATCCACCAGGATGGGGCCCTTTTTGTTAATGAAAGGGTGCAGAAAACGATTCCCCAAATTATGGCAGGTGGGCATGCTGAGAGCTTTTGAAAATTGAAAGGTCTCAGAAATAAGCCTCCGATCCATGGTCTCTCTCTGACCTCTCCCCCCACCTTCTTGTCTCTCTGGTCCTCTTTCCTGAAGCATCAGGAGGTACTCTCTCTGGAATTTTCTTACCTGATTCAGAAAGCTTCTTTCCAAAAGAAATGCAATTGTCTTAGGATTTCCTCCCCAGGAATCTCATCAATAGCCAGGAAAGGTCAAACACCTGAGAAGAGATTGGGAGTCATCACCCGGCCCAGATGGCGTCTGCTCTTCTGGGAGCTGCTCCCAGAGATTAACTGGGGACTTTATCTGCATAATAAGACAACCTTACACCTTCCCCTAGTGTCTGCCTCCCCTATCCAGGGCCCATTCATTCTCACCCCTGATTTACTGCACCTCAAAAGAACCATCTACATTTCCCATCTCCACCCTCCCTGTGAAGAAGGGTGTAAAAGCTTCTGTGCCACACTGGCTTTCTTGGGTAATCGCTCTGTGATTTTACCTGCTGTGCACATCAATACAATTTGTATGCCTTTTCTCTCATTAATCTGCCTTTTGTCAGTTGATTTTTCAGTGCACCCTATATTATCAACAGACCGACCCAGGTGCATGGAGACTGGCCATTGGAAGGGAAGGACGGTTGTCTTCTTTATACAAAGGAACGGAAGAGCCGTTTCAGTCGATGCTCATGCAGCTGTTTTAATTCAGTACAATTATCCCCATTTGCCTGATCAAGAAACTGAAGCTCAGAGATGTTAAGGAAACTGTACAAGCTCGCACAGTTACTGACACAGCTGGGATTCGAAGGGGCAATTTCTGCATCCAAATGACCATGCTCTAGCACACAGAAAACCACAAATCAGCTTCAATTTTATATGTTTCAGTGGTACATTTTAATTGGGTCCTCTCCCCTGGGCCCCACCTGGGAAGCCTAGAACTTTAGAGCAAGATGGGATTTACAGTCACCCAGGTCAGTATCCGCGCTTCCTAGACAGGGGAACCAGAGGACAGATTCTCCAAGACAGAGGTCATGTGATAGAAGAAAAACAACAACGACAACAAAAACCCACACAGGTTTTGGTGTATGCCATAGACATATTTCTTAACCTCCTTCAAACTTTTCTTTTTTTTTATTATTTGTAAAATGGTAATAATAATACCTGCCATCCAGAGCTATGAAAAGAATTAAATGAAAGCATATTTCTGAAACATCAGTCTCTGTGCCATAAAGTTTAAAGGAAAAATGTTCCAACTTGTAGAGTGAGTCTTACTTAAATCTAGAAGTTTGGAACCCAGATCAAGTCCCTCTATGCTCTGCGCCCCCTTCTCCCAGCCTCTCCCTACCTGTCCTCCTCCTGCTGCTCCTGTGGGGCTCTGCTGCAGCCCCGCCCCGCCCCGCCCCTTCAGTCTGCCCGTCCCTCACCGCGCCATGCTCATGCTCCGCTTCCAGGCACGCTCTCCTTCCACTGCTTCCTGCGTGTCCAAACTGTTACTAGTCTCAGAAAACATCCACTTGGTCAGCTCAATGCCCACAGATCTCTTAAGTCATCTTCTTTATTTTTTTCCTGTGTTATTAATATTTATTCTCACCAATAGCTCTAAACCATGCTTGATATGTTCCAGCAGTCGTGGAGCTGTTTTATCTGAGGGACTGTCTGTCCCTCAGGGCCAGGGCTTTCATGCCCAGCACAGCTGAGCACAGGGCTCAACCCACAAGAGTAACAGTCAGCATGTCCTTCTCCTCTAACTGTTCCCCTTCCAGAATGTTCTAGAACAGTACATAGAACACAGAAGAAAAAGGGAGGGAGAGACTTGGCATCTTCTGCTGCTCTATTATTATTCCTGTTGCTCTCCCAACCCCTCACGTGCACACTAACTCACACTCACGCAGACACACTTGTGGGCGCGCACGCGTACACACTCACACTCACGTTTATGCCGTAGCAAACCAGCACAAGGCTGGACCCATTTCACAACAGCAAAGTGTTATGGCTGGTTTCTTCTAAGTACCTTCTTGGGAGTCTCTGTTGTTATGAACCCAGATTTTGCCTATGTCTTAATTTATCTAAATAATTCAGGATAATTTTGTCGTTGTCTGGCTACTTACAGACTTCCACTGATTCTGCTAAGTGTTCTCGCCTCTGACGGAAGGTCTTTCTTCAGCTGCGTGAGGTGCACAGAATGAAGAAGGGATGAAGCGCCCGCACGCTGAGGACGGCTCTCCTGCTGTTGGAGGATTGAGAGAACATTTGCCACTAACTGCTTTCCAGAAACTTCGACAAGGCTTGCCTTAGGCATGGCCCTGTCCCAAGCCACGCGCTGCTCTGGAAGCACACTCAGTTTCCCCCACTTGGGACAGCCTCTCGTTGTTCCCAGTTGCGTCAGAGAAGATAGAAAAGGGAGTCTGGGGAAAAGCAGATTACCACTGACTTCTTTTCATTCTTAGTTTCATGGATCACAGCTTTTGGTTATTTAAAGAATTGCTGCCGAAGAAGAAAGGGCGAGGAATTCAATATAATAATAACCCTAGTAACATGACCAAGGAGGTCTGCGCAAACTTCTTCCTCTTGCCGCTCCTCCCTCCTTCTCTGTTCCCTTGCACCCTTCTCTCCTTCCTTTTAAGCCACAAACTAGGTACCAAGGACAAGGTACTAGGTACCAGGTACTGAGGATAAAAAGAGAAACAAGGACAATACCTCTCCCTAGTTCACAGGCCAGTTGGAAGAGGGGACAGCCTAGAAGAGACCCAGTGTCAGATCACAGCTCTGCCAGTACCTGCAGGGAGACACTAACACGCCCGTCCCCCCGCCGTGCCATGCTTTCTCCCTCACAGTTACTGCTAAGGTGTCTTTCAGACTCAGTGCTAGTATCAAGTGAAACTCTGGTAGAAAAAGGCTGTTTAAGCAAGAGATAGCAGCAGCAGACAGGGCTATCACCAGTCCTGCATTTTAAGATTCTTTAGTCTTCATTCTTTGTTTTTTAATATCGGTTTTTAATAGGCTTGCTTCTTACACACAGAATAAAAGCTCTTCCTAGAAACATTAAAAAAGATACTAAGTTCCTACTTGATTGCTAGGCCCTGAGCACAAGGAATTAATTACACGTTTCACTGCTGCTGAGACTCAAAGTGACTGAGTTACCAGTGTGGCGGAGCAAGTAAGAGGCACACTTGTAGGCGTGCACACACTCACTCACACTCACTTATGCCTTAAATGTACACTTCTAACCAACGTGTGTTAACTTCAGAGTACAGGATCTTGGCTATTAATCTACTCTGCCAAGAAAAAAAGGGGCCAGTGAATCCCATTGTAAGGTCATTTTGAGTAGCACGCTTCCTTATTTCTAATATCTACAACTCTTATTTTCACCCAAATGATACTAGGTTCCACTTCCAGATCAATATTCAATAACATTGACATCATTTTACCTTGTTTCAGATTTTGAAGTTTTGCCAAGTAGAGATGCTTAATTTGATCAAAGTCTTTATCAGGAGTTTTTGAAATTATTTCTCATCTACAAAGATGGTTAATGATATCAACAAATTTGTGAATATTGAAGCTTCTGTGCATTTCTACTTAAGGGGACAACAGAGTGAGTGAGAGAGGTTCAGTCCTTTACTCACGGATCACACATCACAGTGAGGGAAGTAGGTATCTCCCCTCCTAGCAGGAGAAATAGGTAATACATTAGTAAGTAAATACAGTATTTGAACTGTGATTGCTATCACAAAAAGGATAAACAGGATCTTTTGCTAAATAACAATGGAGTTGGGGGAGGAGTTGTTACTTTTATAAAGCGATCAGTGGAGGGCTTTGGAGAAGCTTATGTTTAAGCTGAATTCTAGAAAGTGAGAGTTGGTCAAATGGAAACCTGAGACAGTTGGAATGCAGGAATCTGGCAGGTGCAAGCATTCAGAGGTAAAAATGTTTCCAAAGAGGCATTATGAGATTCCTTAGCTAGTGAGGCAGATAGGAGCCTGAGAATGACCTGACAGGCAATGGCAAATTCTTCATGCTACATACAGAAGAAAACCTCTAAAGAGTTTTAAGCAATGGAAGGGCAGGATATAACTGACATATTTAAAATATTCATTTGGTTACTATGTAAAAGCAGGACTTCTTCCAAGAATATTAATAACCAGAATATACAAAGAACTCCTACAACTCAAAACAGCAACAACACAGAACAACTCAATTAAAAATGGGCAATGGACTTGAATAGATATTTATCCAAAGAAAGTATACAAATGTGCAACATCATTAATTATTAAGGAAGCGCAAATCAAAACCACAGTATGATACCACTTCATACCCATTAGGGTGGCTATTATCATAAAAATGGAAAATAAGTGTTGGCAAGTCATGTGGCAAATTAGAAGCCTTGTTCACTGCCCGTGGGGATGTGAAATGGTGCGACCACTGTTAAAAACATCGTGGTAGCTACTGGAAAAGAAGGGCAATTCATTAGACTAACCCCACCATGGCCTCAGCTTTCTGTCTGGGGGACCATTTCCTGCTAGCAGTGCAGTGAGCTGCAGCCCAAGCAGAGAACAGCAGTGTCACCGATTACAGGGGCCAGATATTAGGGTCCGAGGAAACTAAAGGTGCTGGCATGTAAGAGGCAGGCTCTAGGGGTAGGGAGCTGAGCAGGGGTTTCCTCATTAGTCCCCATGAATCCTTAATGAAGAGCTAAGATGTGCCAGTTTAAAGTGACTTAGAAAACGTAGTTGCTGGTGGGTGGTGAATGGAAGAGATACTAGTGTTCACGCAGTGCTCGGGGATGTTGCAGTCATCTGTCTGAGACACCTTTAGGCTTTCCCTCACTAGGGAAGATTAAACTCCAAAGTAAGGCACACTTTAGATCTCTCTAACAAAACCTGAAAGCAAACTGTAACAAGATTCTGAATAGAGACAGAATTTGGAGGTTGTGTCTTGCCAACTTAGAGAGGCTAGCGAAAGAGATTTGGTTTTTCCACAGATCTTCCATAATAAAATGTAGACCAAACCTACTCAATTCCAAGGTCAGCAAGGCAGTTCTTAAACTATCTGCTAGCATAAAAGCCAGCACTCTTCACAGAAAGATGACAGAATTTAAAGTTCATACAACTTAACACAACAATATCTAGTAAAAATCAGAAACTGATGAACATGGACATATCCAGTCATGGGGGAAGAAAAGTCAGTAGAGACAGACCACAAGATAGCCCTTATTATGAATTTAGCAGAAATACAAGCACACACACTTAAACATACAAACTGTATAAAGTAGCAATCATAAAAGTGTTAAGAGAACTCAAGGAAATATGTTTAAAATTTTAAAAAAACATAATATTAATGTGAATAGATCAGGAATCACCACAGAGAAATGGAAACTACAAAGAATAACCAAATACAAATTTTGGAATTTACTTAAGTGAAACAATTCATTGAATGGTTGTATCAGCAGATTGGAGACAGAGAAAAAAATGATATTGAACTTGACTACAGATCCGAAGAGATCATCTAATCTGAAGAAGAGATCAAATAAAGATAGAAAAAAATGCAACATAGCCTCAAGGCTATGAGAGTCAATATCATATGGTGTAAAATATGTGCAAATTGGATTTCCAGAACAATAGACAAATAAGGATATATAAAAATATGAAATATATTAGTAATAACTGAAAAGTTATAAAATTTAATGAAAAACATTGACTTACAGATACAAGAAGCTTAATAAACTCCAAGCAAAATAAATACAAGGAAAACCACTATCATAGTCAAATTCCTGAAAACCAATGAGAAAGAGAAAATCTTGAAAGTATCTGGTGGGAAAAAGTCACATTATGTACATGGGAGCAAAGATGAGAATGACCACTGACTTTTCCATCAGGAAGAGAGGAAGGAGGTCAGAATACCATGGAATGACATTGTTAATATGCGGGGGTGGGGTAGGGTCGGTCAATCCAGAATTCCATACAAATTAAAGACATCATTCAAAAATGAGGGGTTAATAAAATGGGAGAATTTGTCACCAGAAGAACTGCAATCAAAGAAATTCAAAATAGTGTCCTTAAAACTACAGGGAAATGATATCAGAAGGAAATTCAGATACACAGAAAGTAAAGAAAGGCAACAGAAATGGAAAAGAAGTGCTTAACATATAAAAGACTAAGCATTTTTTTCTGCTTATAATTTTTATAAATAATAATTGATCACTTAAAATAATAATAATAGTATAAGATAGAATTTATTATGTGTGTAGCAATAAAAAATGGCACGATAACACTAAAAAGCATTTGCGTACATAAAATTTTACTGTTCTTTAGTTATTACATTTGAAAAGTGGTAAGCGGGAAGTGGGAAGAGTTCAGTGGAAAGCTGAAGCTTCAGAAGTGGCAAGTGTTGGGTGTGGAGTGGTACACCATTAAGCTAACTAGACATAGAAAGTTTAGTGCACATTATTAACCCTAGAGCAACTACTAACAAAACAGTAAAAGAGGTACTGCTGAAACATTAACAGAGGAAATGAACAAGATTATTGGTTTTCAGTATCACCCTCATCCAAAAAATAAAAGGCAAGAAAACAACATAAGAACAGAAACAGAAGACAAAAGAAAACAAATGCAAGGCTGGGCGCGGTGGCTCACACCTGTAATCCTAGCACTCTGGGAAGCCGAGGC
>VBSM01003211.1:1225167-1251391 GCA_008086735.1 Cheirogaleus medius
AAAAAAAAAGTAAAGAAAAGAAAACAAATGCAAGATTGGGGACTTAAACCAACCATCAGAATAATCACATAGCATGTAAATGGACTAGTCTAATTAAATGTCACAATGTCACAGATTGAAAAAAAGCAAAATACAACTCTTCTCTTTACAAGAAACACAAAGAAATGCCAGACCCATGTGGTTTCACCAGTGAATTCTACCAAACATTCAAGGAAGAAAGAATTCCAATCATAGACAAGTCTTCCAGAAAACAGAGGGGGAGCAAATGCTGATTGTCTCATTTTATGAATCCAGCATTGGCCTGATTCCAAAACCAGACACATATAAGAAAACTACAGACCAGTATTCCCCATGAACATATATTCAAAAATTCTTAAAATATCAGTCAATTGTATCTATAGCAGGGCCCACTTTATAATCCCAAAGTCGATGTATATTTTTTAACCCCTTAATTAAAACTATCAGAATTTTGTTTGTTTTATCATTATTTACAAAGACTCATAAAGGTTTTAATTCTAATTTGTGTTTTAGTTTAATATAATTTCAGCTTTTAGATTGAATTAAGCGTCTCTCTCTGTGTAGAATATAATCTTATGTCTTATTTGTTTTCAACATTCCACAATCATTTAAAAAGATTGTGGAGTACAAAAGATACACATCCAGCAAATTAACTTTATTTACTGTACTATTGTTTTCCTAAAACCCATTTATGATTGTCTATTTGATCTGTTAAAGATTTGGAGAACTGGTTTAGTTTCCTAACTTGGTTATGGTTCTGTTAATTTCTCCTTGTATTATGGCGGCTGTCACATTTGCACTGACGCAGTGTTATTCAGCATAAACACTTCACGACGTATCTGTTGAGAGCAGTTATCATTACCAATAATGTCATTAATACTAAAAATACTTCCCACTTATCTTTAAATACACAGCTCGGGAAGCACCTCCCCTAAGCAGCCGTGCCTGGTTCCCTGTGCACACATCCCTCAGCCTCCAGACCGCAAGCTTTTGTTGCACTTACGGTATTTTATTTATTTGTCGCATTGAGTCACGTTCTTCCTCCTTAGATCGGGAGTCCCACGAGAATGGAGTTCGTGCCTTATTTTCTTTTGAATTCCGACTCTCAGCACAGCTCCTGCGTTTGGGAAGGGGCTGGGTAAACGTTTGTTGAACTGGACTGAAAGAAAAATGACACACACACAAAATAGGTATTTAGAAATAGCCACAGCAGGCCTTGGAGGATGTGTTGGCTATGAAGTCAGATAATGTGAAGAATTTGAAAGAAAACAGAAAACTGAAAGATGCGTTTTTCTCACCACTCTGCTCCCCCACCCCCAGCACCCTTCCTAAATCTTTCCCTCTGCCAGGCCCTTCTTTCAGCCGTGTCAGCTCCGGAGTCCTCCCCTGCATGTCCTCACCTTACCTTTTGCCCCGGGCTGAAACAGGGTGAGAGGGCAAGGTTTGTGTGGCAAGGCTCTGCGATAAAGCAGTGTGTTCTGACAAATCTCTGGTGTGAAGTCATTCCTCACGAGCCATCTCTTCTTGGTTCTGCTGACGTGGGAAGAGGAAAACAAGGCGTGAGCAGTTGGAGAAATGAGTGTTCTCGTTTCTGCGTTAGACCCACGCACACATACACACAGCTCAGGGAGGGCTCTTGGATGAGGCCAGCAAGGAGCCCAGGACCAACCGGAGAGAGCAGCTTCATTGTACCTTCATCCACAGTATCCTCGTCCCCCTGCTTCTGACCTGTGGGTGCAGTAGCTTCAGCAGGGGTTCAGTCTCGGGGGAGACAAGCCCCAAACTACTCCTCCAGCCTGAACCGATTCCTTTTCCTCTCTACCCTGGCTCAGTCTTTGCACCTGGACAGGAGGGGGTGAGAGAAAGGATCTGACCTACAGGACCCTTGCAATTCCAGTCTGTTCACACCTTTGGCCTTTGCACTTGCTGTCCCCTGAGCCCTCATCCTTTGCACCTCTTGCAACTCTATATATCTTTCAGGAACCAGCTCAAATGTTGACTTCTCTATGAAGACTTTCCTTTTATTTACAGAGTATTGATAATGTCTTTCTCTGTGTTTCTAATAGGTTCTGGTCATTTGGCTATCACAATGTTTTTTAACATATAGACAGTAGTGAAAATTTTTGTTAAAATGTCTTTTTCTCTTACCAGTCTGTGGGAACATTACAGCCAGGACAACATTTAATCATCTTCTGCATGCTCAGTGTCTAGTGGTTGGCAGGTAGTAATACTCAACACAAGTTGTGAATTTATTGGAGTTGATGGGGTAGACATATTAGCCGACTGACAGCTGGAGGGAAGGATACTTTGGTTTGGGGAACTGGCATTTTTTGGAAATATATCTGCTATTTCTGATATCCAGAACTTTTCACATATAGGTTCACACCGTCTAAAAAGCTGCCATCCCTTACTCATTTTGCATGAACTAATAAGGTCCTTGTGCATATGGCTGGATAAATTCTAGCTCTCCTAAAGCGCTACAGCAACATCATCTATGCAAGGGTCCTCAAACTTTTAAACGGGGCCAGTTCACTGTCCCTCAGCCCGTTGGAGGGCCGGACTATAGTTTAAAAAAAAACACTATGAACAAATTCCTATGCACACTGCACGTATCTTATTTTGAAGTAAAAAAACAAAACGGGCAAAAACACCCGGTGGGCCGGATAAATGTCCTCGTTGGGTCGCATGTGGCCGGCGGGCTGTAGTTTTTCTGTTCTAGCCTTGGTAGGGGCATGGTCTTGGTTAGGTTTTACTTTTTTGAGCAAATGTATTCATTGGTAAAATATGATATTAACTCCTGCTTCTTTCGACCTAAACAACTGCCTGTGAATTGTTTTATTCTAATAATTTTTATATGAAATCTAGTCTATGATTTATGGCATTCCTGGCCTCCCCAGAGTATCATGGAGATTAAACGAGATGACACAGACCACTGATCAGAATGGCACTGGGAGTTCATGCCGCGAACCTCCCTTTGCGCTAAACACAGCCATGATGGATGAGCTGTGCTCACAAGCCAGAGGGACCGCTCGGGGGCCCAGAGCGTGACTGAAGCTTCCCTGGTGAGCAGAGCGGAAGTCACAGGCCCGCTGGGCTCTGCTTCTGGAAGCAGGCAGCGGCAGCTGGAGCGTGACATCGGTGGGGTCATGGGAGCCCAACGCGCCCCGCTGCCTGGGGCGGGTCCTAAGCCAGCACGTTGCGTGAAGCGAGGGTAAGGCGGGGTTCTTGCGCCTGGGCAACAGGGTGACAAAGGTGCTGTGGACCCTGTCCTGTGGCTGTGGCTTCTGTAACGCTGTCCATGCCGGGGCTGAAGAAAGATTCTAAAGGTTCATTTAGGGTGGATCTGATCTCTTGTTAACAGTCTGGGTCTGCTGGGTCACGGTGAGGCCGCGGGCACCGGTGTAAGGCCTGGTAGTGGACTGGCTGATGCTGGGTCACACGGATGCAACGGCGAAGCCGCCGGATGCAAGGGGTGAGAACCGAGGGAGGACAAACGCAGCGCGAGACAGAGAAATCAGCCTCTCCCCCTGCATCTGCAAAGGGCAGTTCTGGGCAGTCTGAGATGTACTAGGAGCTCGAAAAACAACGCTGTTTCCCTTGTCTGCAGTGGCTTTACCTCTTTCTACTTTCCCTTATACATATTTAAGTACTTGTCACATTTTCCTTCCAGTCAGTGTGCTCGTTGAGTGCAGTGGCTTCCTTTGTCTCCCCTCCTCCCTGCAGGGGTCTATGGGACCAGGCAAATAGTAGGTGTTCAGGGAGAACACCTATTTGCTTTTGGGAGAAATTTGTGTATGTATATGCCAAATGCTGTCGTTTTGTATTGAAATCATTCCCAAGAGCACAGTGGGTGTGATCCACTTCTGTGTGAAAGGGAGCTTGAAATACTTTCTTTTCATTTGGTCGTTTTTGAAGACTGGGTAGTTTCTCCGGGGAGCTTTTCCTATTTGGTGGAGCTAATAACATTCTCTACAAACGCAAACTCAGTGCCCAGGAATCCTCCTGGCCATGGACGTAGCCTCCACCACAGAGCAGGGACAGTCCCAGGCCAACAGCTGCCCTGTGCCCAAGGCTCACCAAGCGCATTTCATCTGTCTTTCTGGGCAGTCCTGTTGAGTTTTACTCACCCAATTGCCTTTTTAGGTCTTTCTTTTTTCCCCCAATCCATTTCACTTGCTTGGGCAGGCAGCTGTGTGCTCTACAGAATGAGGAATTCAGTTTCCATTTTTTTATTCCAAGTGTTTGATTTCGTGTTTTCTGTGAATTTGATATCATTTGATAGCACTCTATCTGTGCACACCCTTTACATGAAACTGACTTTGCCTCTGAAATTCTACCCGTTAGTTCTTGCTATTTTGACCCTGCTCTGTGAGCTCATGTCTGTTCCTCAGCATCTCTCTTTTTCACCTCTAGTGCCCCATGCCTGTCTCTCTGTTCTCAAGTGCCTAGATTTGCAGAGGGAGAGTCCTGAGTCTTGCTAAGGCAGTCCTCTCATTGCCACCCCCATGGAGCCAACTGTCACCTGTATTTTAATTTTACAGGCCAGCAGTTGCGCAGTATTCATATCCATTACTTTGTTTGAACTCACACAACATTGAACTCACCTGAATGTGAATAAGTCAAATGCAGACAAGTAAGGCACCTGCAGAGTGGCTGTTTCTAGCTTCAGTCAAGACCTACCTGACTCCCAAGTCCATTCTTTCTCCATCCCACATAGTGACACCCTGTCTACAGCCACCACCCGCTGTGCCAAGCCTTCTGTGTGTCACCCCATCGTGCACCATGCTTTTTGCTTAGAATGTCAGTCACAGTTGTCTTGGAAGAGGGATCTTAATCTCCTGCTTGGGATGAAATACTCATGGCTCAGTTGCCAGGAGTCTGATTCTGCCCTGATAACGTTACTGAAATTACAATACTGGCTCTTTCTCCTCAGCCCACCCCTATTTTTGAAAACATTCCTCTTGTCTGTCCTCAATCTTGCTGCCACATTGCTCACATTTCTTCCTATCTGGACTCTGGGCAGGAAATGAAAACAAACAGATAAGACTGGCGCAGTCCA
Organism: Cheirogaleus medius; assembly: GCA_008086735.1. Lineage (NCBI taxonomy): Eukaryota > Metazoa > Chordata > Mammalia > Primates > Cheirogaleidae > Cheirogaleus > Cheirogaleus medius. The sequence continues at coordinate 1,230,245 of VBSM01003211.1, forward strand.
CCTTTGTGCCTCAGCAACAATTCTCACACTTCTGCCTTTATTTAACTTGCATACAATGGCAATGTCATGAGGCAAAAGAGGAAACACAATGACCCGTCATTTACCGTGCCCCTCTGAGAGGCTACCACCTGCAGGAGATGGAACATTTTCCCCATTAGTTCTAGATGTGGGTTTGCGTGGTCCTTTGGCCTATGGGGTGAAATGTACATGTAGCCACCACTTACACAGCGCACTGGAAATGATGAAGGAAGAGGAAAGGTAGAAAAGAAGTAATTGATGAATACATACTGATATATTTAACAAAAATGTGCATAGCTGCTAGTCTTAATTTATGTACGTAGTCATGGGCTGTAGTTTCTTTTTTTTAAAACACATTTCATGTTTTGTTCACCCTCAGCACCTCATCTGGTTGGGGTTCTTTATTAGGTGAGGGTTGATGTAAATCTTCATTTATAAAAGGTCTGTGTTCTTAGTAGTCCTGTCTCTGTTGGATTGTTGTTACCTTCTATTAACTTTTACTCTTAGATATGGGCGCTCTAGTCAGTCCCCAGGTTTCCAGACATACAACTTGACTATTCCACACACAGTTTCCCTTCTACCATTTTATTTGGTGGAAGCATCCTAATTCTTATTTGCTAATTGGTATAAATAATTCCAGGTAGGACAGCATCTTATTTTCCACCTAGTGGTCCAGGGGCCTGAAGAGCATAGGATATCCAGGAGGCAACCTTGACTTTCAATTCGATGGACTTGTTGGTGAGTACCATGTGGAAGCATGTTTTCTTAGGGAACCAAGACCTCTAAACCCAGAGAACCGGAGGTCACAAGAATTGAAAGTCACAATGTTTTGAATGGCTTGTTAGGTAGGACCCCTTGGGCGCTGCACCCAGGCAATGTGCCAATATATGTTGGCCGCTGGTTCAGAGTGTATACCGCATCCTACAGGCAGCAGTCCTAACCCTCAGGCTGTTGGCACCTTCAGTCAGACATTCTACCATTCTATCAGACTGGCTGTTTCTGGATGATGGATTATGTGATATCAGGGAATTTCCTGAGCATGAGTTCCCTGGCAAACCTATATTGCTACAAAAAAAAAAGTCCTCGGTCAGAAATAATGCTATGAAGGGACTATAAGACACTGTGAAAGGTGGTATTAGAAGAAGCATTTCAAACAGAGAAAGCAAATACAACCAGAATAAATGTCTGTTCTTGTGAAGATAAATCACTGTTGCCCTGCTCCTTCCGTAATGGAAAGGATCCAATGAACTTGCTAACTGGTAGTGAAAGGTGCTAACTCAGGGGCTCAGCACTGGGCAGTGCTATTGGCAGGGTGGGCGCTCGGTGCAAGCAGGAGCCAGATCAGCGCTGGCAAGGGAAATCCAAGTTGTTAAACCTGTGCTTAGCTCCATCAGTGGCACCACAGCCACTCTGCTCACGGACCCATTGATCAAGTGAAAGGATGGCCAAGGGAAGAGGCATGTTACCCATGCAATGAGCTGTCTTGCATACCTGATTATTTGCAAGCTTCTTTTGCAGTGGATGCTCTGCATTTAGGGAACAAGTAACCTCACATGTCCTAGCCAGTTGGCCAAATAATTAGTCACTGCCCTTGAATTAGTACCTATCTACACATTTAACCATGTATCCTTAAGTGAAGGTAGTTAAAAAGATGCATCACTTGAAAATCTGACACTTCCCTACTATCTTTCAATGCCATGTGCATCTATAATTGGCATAATTTGCAGCACACAGAGCACCCAATTTGTGAAGTTCACACAGTCACTCTGTGCCCCGTTGTCAGGTACTCATTCTTTATCAAGAACCAATAGTAAGCCAGAAATTGACAGCTGGTGCTATCAAGTTTTCCTGGTGTTGTCAGAGGGCCCCTCATTGAATCCAGCAGAGGAATGACATTACCTGGGCTGCTTTCTGTTGCTGGGTTGGGGGTTGGAAGAAGCTGGGCCTAGGTTGCTTTCCTTTACTGGGTAGGCCGGAGGGACTTCAGACGCCCTCTCATTAGGTTACTCCTCCAGTACTGGCTTCCCTCACCAGTCTCCTTCTCTTTCCATCCTTTAGAGTTCTCCTGGATTGCCTTTTGCATTATTTTCAGGTTGTTCTTAGTGGGGAGAATGAGGAAGACACTGGCCTATGACATCTCATCTGGATAAGAAATCCTCAAGAGAAGAAAATTTAAGAATAAGATTGTCTATTGTCTTGCATTGTTACTAGGTTAAAACTTTTCTTAACCTCCTTATTCCCATCTACAACCAACTCCCATAAATTTCACCACAGATTCAAATAGACACAATTGTTAGTGTGTTGAGAACTGCCATATAAGAATAAAGGTGTATGTGTACAAGTGTGTTTATGTGTGTTAGAGAGAGAAAGACAGATAGAGAGAAACAGAAAATAAAATTCAAGTGAATGATTTTAACAGCATCATACGATGGAAGTAGAAATGACATTTATATAAAGCAAAAGTGATCTAGAAATTATATAACATCAGTAGTAGCTGAAATCCGAGCTAAAGGCCACCATGAGTACCTCAGACTCCTATATATTTAAAAATAATCTCTGAAAAAGCTAAACATTCCACAAAATGTGAAATAGGGTTAGAGGTGATCTTAACAAGGTATCAAAAGGCCAGGAGAGGCCAGTTGAAGTGTGAGTTACACATGCTTTTCTTACCATGGGATCAAGACTTACGCTGATTGAAATTATGAGATTGCTTAGATGCTTGGAAATAAGTTAGAGATTTAGGTAAAGTGGCTCTAGATTCATTATCAGCCCCTGTGTGGAGTCTGTTTTTAGGTTGCAAGATGGCCAGCTAGCTGACCTAGTGTTCTTTTGATGCTCTGAGCTATCAAGAGAATAAAACCCTTGCTCATTTATCTATTCACAACCTGTGCACATCTGTGAATTATGAGGTGGCACAAGCGTTTCTACCAGAAAAAGTGTTCAGCATTTGGTTGGCAGTTGGTTCCATGGTCATGGTTGGGTTGCCAGGAGGAGTATGCAAAAAAGAATGGAAGAGATTCAAAATTAGTCTCAGTAGACCAACGTATCTAAGGGTCAGGTAAAAGCAAAGATCTAGAAATGGGACTAATATAGAACAGAGAAACAGTGGCAAGAAAACGATTTGTTTGTCATATTATCCACAGGAAAGGAAGATGGCAGGAATGTCAAGAACTTGCCCTGGTAGGTGTCTGAGATGCAGACAACACGCTGGCATTAGGCAGGTCAGTTTCAGTGAGTGGTGGGAATGGAAGATATAGATTGTGTTGGCTGAGCAGTGATCGTGCGATGAAGAAATCTGAACTTGAAGGAAAGACAGCATTTCTTGATGAATTTCACAATCCTGACCGTCCCCTGCAGAGGATCTGACAAGTGACAGATGTTTAATAACACTCCCATTTGCCCCCTTGGAGTCTGAGTTTCTCTGGCTTCTCCGGGGAGCTGCTCTGGGCACTCCTCCTAGGAACGGCTGTTAAGTTTCCTGCAGCTGGCCTCGTGACGGTGCCTCGTGATGGTGCTTGACATGCAACACTGTGAGTGCCATTAGCCCAGCTCCGCTGTGGCTGACCTCAGCCTGCTCACCAGCGAGGGCTTGCTGTTTGCTATCCCAGAGAGACTAGGAGGACATTGCAACATACACAAGGTTGTGCTCAGATAATTTCAGAGTGATGGCAATTCGTCCATTCTAAGTGCAAATGTTAGAATAAAGAAACACACTGTTAAACAGCTGTAGGTTTAAGAGATGGTTGTTGTCAATCATGGCATCTCACTGGGTGAAGACATATTTAATTAGCTGGTTTGGGGAAATAATCAATGGAAGGACATTGTTCTTACTGGGTGAATTAGAGTTGGATGATGTCCAAATTATACTTTTTTCCTCCGTGCTGCTGACTACCTGATCAGCACAACCGCTATTTTCTGTTCAGCATTTTTCATCTCAGAGCTCTCTCTGCTTGAGTGGAGATGTTTCCCCAGCCATGACTGACTGCCATCTAACCTCACAGTCAACCTCCCCTCTCAGCTGTGAATAGATTGCGACTCCCCCTGGGTCTTCTTCTCTGACTCCACTCCCCTATGTCCCTTGAGTCTTTTAGGAGGGTGTCTTTGAAATAAGGACTTGTACCAAAGTAAGCATTATGTGCCTTCTCTTTCAAAGGAAAAAAGTCTACAATGCACTGAGCTCTCCACTGTATGCTACACATCTACACAAATATTGTCTAATTTAGTCTACCACAACTCAATGGAGTATGTTTAATCACCCCATTTTAAAGGTAAAGAAATTGGGTCTCAGATAAGTAACTTGCTTATGATTACACATTCTTTTGTAATACAATTGTAATTTATCTGCCTATCTGTCTTACTCAGTGCGTTGCATTCTACAGTGCAGATCCAATCCATGTGACCACACAGCTCCCTGTAGAGCTTGCTTTTCCTTCTATTAGAAATGTTTTTTCCTGTGGCTGGATTTTTCTTTTCATTCAGGCATAAACTTTTATCTCCTCAGAGATCCTCTACGGCCACTCCAGGCCTCCAGTAGTCTCTACCTCAATCTGGCCATTGTCACTACTTGGCAGTTTGTTATTTATTTTGGGTCTGTATTATCTGCCTTCTCCTTCTAGAATGAAAATTCTGTGAAACTATAACTCTGGTCTTTCCTAGTCAATTCTATGCCCATTCTCTTTAGAAGTGTCTGGCACATCTTAGCCACTTAATAATTGCTTGGTAAATGAATGAGTGAATAAGTAAATTATGGATTAAATGAATGACTTAATAAATTAGTAAAGAATTTTTCTATTCCCTGAACCACAGTTTGTTAACTATTGTTTTACCCTATAACATAAATTATACGTCAATGGTTCTATAAAGAAATAAAACATTCTTTCAAAGTGAAATGTGCTTAGTTGATGTAGAGTAATGTACACAGGTTCAATAAATAAAAGACAGTAGAAAACAATAAGCACCAATGGGGATTTGAGTGGATGTGGCTTCTACTGCTAACGTGGCAATGCCTGGCTATGAGTCAAGGTAAGTAACTCTTCTGTGGAATCAGATTTTTCAGTCTTTCTTAGCTTAACAGTCTAAATTTATGTGTAGAATTTGCCTGTATTGTCTTCTGAGGAACATCCTCAGTTAGCATTCAGAAACCTGGATCCTCGGAAAGTGTTCCCTGAAAAGGAGTCATTGTTATAATTTCAGAGCATGAAGAAGTCTGTATCAGCTTGCATTCCTCAGTGTGTGGATATATTAATATTAGTTTCCTATTGCTGCAGTACTAAATTACCACAAATTTAGTGACTTAAAACAGCACACATTTATTCTCAAACTTCTCTAGAGTCAGAAGCTCTAAATGGGTCTTACGGGGCTAAAATCAAGGTGTCACACCAGGCTGTGTTTCCCTTGGAGGCTCTAGAGAACAATTCCTTTCCTCGCCTTGTCCAGCTTCTAGATGCTGCATGCGCCCCCTGGTCCCTTCATCCATCTTCAAAACCAGCTGACTAGCATCTTTAAATCTCTCTATAACATTCCTGCTGCCCTCTTATAAAGATTCTTGTGATTATAACAGGCACATTTGGATAACCCAGAGTGATCTTTCCATCTTAAGATTCTTAATCGCTTACACAAAGTTACATTTTCCATGCAAGGTAACATATTCACAGCTTGGGAAGTCAGTATGTGGGCATCTTTGAGGGTCCATTGTTCTGTCTATCCCAGTGAGTGTAAAAACTCAGATCTAATTAGAAGCCAAGCAAATCAATAACTTTCTCCATGAACCAACATTTATAAAAGTGCTGCTATGTCCTTGGCACTATTGCGTGTGCTGTGGATGTCCAGTGACTCTGGAAGATGGCCTGAAGTCTTTATATCTTGAAATTCACACCTGTCCAAACTTCCCACAATCTGCTTCACCAAATAGAATGACCAGATCTCCCCCCTGGCTCAGGCCTGGATAAACATTGCTCCTTCTTTGTCTCCTGTCTTCTTTTCTCCAAACTCTGATCCCTCTCTTCTAATAATATGCTAGTGCTGCCTCAGAGAGTAATATCTTGAAAGAGATGAAAGGATCCTAGAATCAAACATGTTAATATTGTTTACTAACCTTAAGTTTTATTGAGGCTCTGTCTACTTGGAGCCATTTGCTATTTTTTTACACAGAAATGTAGAAATTATTGTCTCTTTTTCTTGTATTCAATAGAGCTAGATATGACTTTATCTCCTTTGCAGGCTCATCATTCTCAATGTTGTTACTTGAATTTTCAAAACTATTTTTTGTTTTTTTTTTCCAAGAGATTTAGGGGATATGAGTGTTTTATGTTACATGAATACATTATATAATGGTGAAATCTGGGATTTTGGTGTACTCATTGCTTGAATAGTATATATTGTATCCCATAGGTGGTTTTTGATCCCTCACTCATCCCCCTATCATCCTCCCCCCTTCTTAGTTTCTGATGGCCATTATTCCACTTTGCATGATGATATGTACCCATTGTTTAGCTCCCACTTATAAGTTAGAACATACAGCATTTATTTTACCATTCCAGAACTACTTCATTTAGGATAATGGTCTTCAGTACCATCGAAGTTGCTGAAAAAGACATTATTTTATTCATTTTTGTGTCTGAGTGGTACTCCATGGGACATATATACCACATTTCCTTTATCTGCTCATCAGTTGATGGGCACTTAGGTTGATTCCATATCTTTATGATTGTGAATTATGCTGCAATAAACATTCAGGTGCAGGTGTCTTTCTGATATACTGACTTCTTTTCCTTTGTGTATATACTCAGTAGTGGGATTGATGGATTAAATTATATGTTTACTTTTAGTTCTTTGAGGAATCTCCATGATGTTTTCCACAGAGGTACTAATTTACATTCCCACCAACAGTGTATAAGCATTCCCTTTTCACTACATCCATGCCAACATCTATTTTGACTTTTTAATAATAAATAGCCATTCTGACAGGGATAATGTGGTATCTCACTGTGGTTTTAATTTGCATTTCCCTGCTGATTAGTGACACTGAGCATTTTTTCATATGCTTATTGGGCATTTCTATATCTCCTTTTGAAAAATGTCTGTTCATGTCATTTGCCCACTTTTGTTTTTTTCTTTCTCAGTCGTTTGAGTACTTTCTAGATTCTAAAGGGTATTAGCCCTTTGTTGGATGTTTAGTTTGAGAATATTTTCTCTCATTCTGTAGGTTGAAAGTTTACTCTGTTGATTATTTCCTTTGCTGTGCAGAAACTTTTTAGTTTAATTAAGTCTCATTCACTGATTTTTGTTGTTACTGCAATTTCTTTTGGGGTCTTAATCATAAATTTTTTGCCTAGGCCAATGTCTAGAGAGTTTTTAGTAGATTCTTCTAGAATTTTTATGGATTTAGGTCTTACATTTAAGTCTTTAATCCATTTTGAGTTAATTTTTGTATATGTTGAGAGATAGGGATCCAGTTTCATTCCTCTGAATGTGGCACTCCAATGTTCCCAGCATCATTTATTAAATAGGGCTTCCTTTCCCCAGCATATATTTTCATCTTCTTTGTAAAAAGTTAGTTGATTTAGGTATATGGTTTTATTTCCGAATTCTTTATTCTGTTCCATTGATCTATGTGTCTACTTTTATACCAGTGACATGCTGTTTTGGTTACTATTGCCTTCTAATAAAATTTAAAGTTGGGGTATGTTATGCCTCCAGATTTGTTCTTTTTGCTTAGTATTGCTTTGACTATTAAGGTTCTTTTTTGAATCCACATAAAATTTAAGATTTTTTTTTCTAATTCTGAGAAAAATAATATTGATATTGTTTCTGAGAAAAATAGCATGAGAATTGCTTTGAATCTTTAAAATGTTTGGGGCACTATGGATATTTTAACAATATTTATTATTCCAACCCATAAGCATAGGATGTTTTTGCATTTGATTTTATTGTCTATGATTTCTTTCCTCAGTGTTTTATAGTTCTCCTTGTAGAGATCTTTACCTCCTTGGTTAAGTCTATTCCTAGGTATTTTATTTTCTTTGCAACTATTGTTAATGGTATTGAGTTATTGATTTGACTATCAGCTTGACTGTTACTAGATATAGGAATGCTACTGATTTGTATACATTAATTTTGTAACTTGAGACTTTACTAATTTTATCAATTCTAGAATCTTTTGGGTGGAGTCTTTAGGGTTTTCTAGACACAAGATCATATTATCAGCAAACAGGAATATTTTGATCTCCTTTTTCCAAATTTGAATGCCCTTTTCTCCTTTCTCTTGCCTGATTGCTCTGGCTAGGACTTCCAGTACCATGTTGAATAGAAGTGGTGACAGTGGGAACCCTTTTCTTGTTTTAATTCTTAGGGGGAATGCTTTCAACTTTTTCACATTCAATATGAAGTTGGCTGTGGGTTTGTCATCTATGACTTTTAATAATTTTGAGCTGTGTTCCTTCTATGCCTAGTTTATTGAGGTTTTTTATTATGAAAAGGTGCTGGATTTTATTGAATGCTTTTTCTGCATCTATTGAGATGATCATATGGTCTTTGCCTTTGCTTCTGTTTATGTGGTGAATCATGTTTATTGGTTTGTATATGTTAAACCATCCTTCCATATCTAGAATGAAACCAACTTGATTGTGGTGAATTATATTTTTAATGTGCTGTTGAATTCAGTTTGCTAGTATTTTGTTGAGAATTTTGGATTTTTGCATCAATATTCCTGAAGGATATTGGTCTGTAGTGCTATTTTTTGGTTGTGTCCTTTCCTGACTTTGGTATCAACGTGATACTGGATTCATAGAATGAGTTAGGGAGAATTCCTTCCTTCTTGATGCTATGGAACAATTTCAGTAGGAAAGGTGCCAGTTCTTTGAAGGTCTAGTAGAATTTGGCTATGAATTCATCTGGTCCAGGGCTTTTGTTGTGGGAGGTTTTTTTATTACTCTTTCAATGACTACTTGTTACCATTCTCTTAAGATTTTTATTTCCTCCTGATTCAGGCTTGGGAGGTTGTGTATTTTCAAAAATTCACCCATTTTGTCTAGATTTTCTAGTTTGTGTGTGTAGAGGTTTTCACAGTGCTCTTGCATAATACTTTCTATTTCTGTGGTATCTGTTGTTCTGTTTCTTTATTCATTTCATTTTTATTTGAATCCTTTTTCCTCTATTCCTGATTAATCTAGCTAGTGGTCTATTGATTTCATTTATCTTTTCAAATAACCAACTCTTCATTTCATTGATCCTTTTTATGCTTTTTTTCTTTTCCATTTTGTTTATTTCTTCTCTGAGTTTTGTTATTTTCTTCTGCTAACTTTGAGTTTGGTTTGTTCTTTTTCTAGTCCCTTGAAGTGTGATATCAAGGTATTAATTTGTAATCTTTCTGTCCTTTTGATCTAGACATTTAGTACTATGAACTTCTGTCTTCACTCTGCTTTTGTTGTATCCCAGAAATTTTGATAACTTGTGTCACCTTTGCCATTCAATTAAAAATATATTTTGATTTCCATTTTGATCTCATCATTGACACAATGATCATTCAGCAGCAGGTTGTTTAACTTCCATGTATTTGTGTAGTTTTGAGAGTTCCTCTTGAAATTGATTTTTACTCTTATTCCACTGTGGTCTGAATGCAGTAAAATGTTCTGTAAATGTCTGTTAGGCCTATTTATTCTAGAATACTGTTTATGTCCAGTGTTTCCTTCTTGATTTTCTACCTCAGTGATTTGTTATTCTGTTAGTGGAGTGTTGAAGTCCTCAGCTATTATGATGTTGCTGTTTATTTATTTCCTTAAGGCTGGTAGTATTTGTTTTATGATTCTGGGAGCTCATGTGTTAGATGTACATATAATGACTATCTTTGTCTTTTTTTAGTGTTATTGATTTAAAGTCTATTTTATCTGATATAAGCATAGCTACTCCTACTTGCTTTTGGGTTACATTTGAGTGGAATATGTTTTTCCCACCTTTTAACCTTGAGGCTATGAGAATCTTTATGAGTTAAATGGGCTTCCTGGAGACAGCATATATTTGGGTTGTACTTTTTTAATCCATTCTGCCAATCTACATCTTTTAAGTGGGACATTTAGACTGTTTATAGTCAATGTTAATATTGATATGTGAGATACTGTATCAACATCATGTCGTTTGCTACCTAGTTGATTTGTTTTCTCCCTTGTGTTACTGTTTTGTAAGAGTTGTGAGTTTTTACTTTCACCTGCTTTTACACTGGTGGGTATTGATATGCATTTTTAAGGATTTCTTGTAGGCCAGTCTAGTGGTAACAAATTTCCTTAGTGTTTACTTTTCTGGGAAAGACTGTCTTCTCCTTTATTTATGAAGTTTAGTTTTGCAGGATACAAAATTCTTGGCTGACAGTTATTCTGTTCAAGAAGACTAAAGATAGGATCCCATTCCCTTTTGGCTTGTAAGATTTTCTCTGAGAAATCTGCTATTAGTTTGATGGGGTTTCCTGTGTATGTTACTTGGTGCTTTCATCTCATAGCTTGCAGTATTTTCTCCTTCACTTTGAATTTGACCAGTCTTATGACTATGTGCCTTGGAGATGTCCTGTGTGCAATGACTCTTGCAGGAGTTGGATGACTTTCCTATATTTGTATGTCACAATCTCTAGGAAGATCAGAGTTTTCCTCCATTATTCTCTCAAGTATGTTTTTCATGCTTTTTGTTTTTTCTTCTTCTCTCTCAGGGATACTCATAATTATTAAGTTTGATCATCTTACATAATTCTGTACTTCTCAAAGACCTCATTCATTCTTTCTTCTCTTTTCTTTGTTTCTGACTGACTGGGTTAATTGAAAAGACTTGTCTTCAAGTTCTGACATTCTTTCTTGTGCTTGGTCTAGATTGTTGTTAAAATTTTCCATTGTATTTTATACTTCTCTAAATGATTCTTTGATTTCCAGAAGTTATGTTACTTCTTAAAACTATCTTTCTAGTAAATTTTCATTCATGTTCTGAATTGTTTTTTTGGTTCTTTTGTGTTGGTTTTTGACTTTCTCATCAGTCTCATAGAGCTTACTTGTGATCCATATTTTGAATTTCATATCTGACATGTCATAACTTTCTTTTTGGTTGGAGTCCATTGCTGAAGAGCTAGTGTGATCCTATGGCAGTGTCAAATAGCCTCTTTTTTCACATTGCCAGAGGTTTTATGCTTGCTCCTTTCTCATCTGGAATCTCTTCCCTCAGTGCAAAACATATAGTTATGTGTTTCACCTATTCTCCTCTGCTGAGAACTCTGTTGTTCAGTGAAGAAAGGGAGAGGTACACTGCCTTTTGGTTCATGCCAGTAGGTACCCACTGTGGTTTTGCTGGAAATTTAGGTCAGCTGCAACTCAGAACCCTGGGAGGGTGTTCAGATGTCAGTGGTAGTGGACTAGGTTATGTACTCTCTAGTTTCCAGGCCCCTAGATGGCATACTTGAGTCCCATTATGAAAGATTGATCAGGCAGTAGTGGGTGGATGCACATAGCTCTCCTGTGTCTCCCCTTTCTCCTGTGGTTGTCAAAATCCAAGCAGGTGCTGGGGGATATTTGTGTGGAGGGGTGGGCTTGTCCCCAGGCCATTGTTTACAACTTTGCTGGGGGCCGAGTGGGTCCTTCTTTGTAGAGATGAGCTACTGTGGGGGTTTGATCGACCCTGGCAGTGGCAGCCATGGTGTTTTGGGCTGGTTACCTCAGTGGTGGTAGTGGGTGCCAGGAACTGTGAGCATTTACTCTGCACATGTCCTGCAGTGATGACAGTGGTGGTGGCAGTGGCAGTGATGATGACTCTAGGCAGCAGGTATAGGTAGTGGCTTGCAGCAGTAGCAGAGGGTGCAAGACATTTGCTCTGCCCAGGCTCCCCAGTGGTGGCATTGGCATTCAGCTCCTGCTCTTGATATACACAAGATCACTCAGCCTCCCACCTCCCTCCCTGGCTTGGCAACAGTAATAAGGAGGTGATAGCAATGGAGCTTACCCCCAGGCAGATGCAACATTCTGGGTCTGGTCCCTCAGAATGGTACCAGCTGTGGCACTGACATTTCAGTGGCTAGTGGGGCCCTGCTCTGCAATGCTGTTGCACAGTCTCTAGGCAGCTCCCTATATCAGTCCAGAGGCCTGTGGGGGGATGGAGGGACCCAACTGTAGCTCAGATTGCAATGTCTGCAGGGGGAGTGTGGAGCCCTGGGGTTCTGTTTGCCTGCCTCTTTCCCATGCTTGGGCTCCTCCCCCAGGTACCTCCAGTCCTGCCAAGCAGATCACCCTATTTCCCTCTCCTTCACTTTGGGTGCCTCCTGTCACTTCTTTGTTGATTTCTAATGCTCTGGCTTAATGATCCATCCCAAAGGTGAATATTTACTTGCCACTTTCTGTCCCGTCCATGAAAGCAGTGTGTTCAGGCAGCTTCTAGTTCTCCATCTTGGACTGCTCTTTTCAGCTGTGGTTCTTGATTCTTTTCTCACTCTATGTTCTCTCTTAAGCAGCAACATCCATCCCAAGTACTTAAATTTATATGCAGAAGACTACCACATGTGTCTTCAACTCTGACCAAACTCTGATGCCATATACTTACAGTAAAGAAGTATTTCTGAGAAGGGAAGAAGGCATTATGTATTATAACATTGAAAAAATTGATATTTACTCAGCTGTCCAAAGCAAACTCAACCCTGTGGTCACTCAAGGTATAACCAATATCTTATTTGATTTCCTCACTTGGATGTCTCTTAGATACCTCATACTCAGTATCTCTAAGTTTAAACTTATAGCTAACTTTGCCAATATGCAGTCTCTTCCACAGTGTTCCCTAACTCAGGAAATGGCATATACATTCAGTTGCATAGAGAAGAAATGTAATTGACATTCTCCACACCTATTTCTCCCTGAAACCAAAGTTCCTCTCATCTTCACTCTTAAACCAAAAAGGTAAGAGTGAGTGGGCACCTGGTCCTATGTGAACGGGCCTTCATGCATCCATTCTTGCTTTCCTCTGGACAATTCTTAACACATCAGCCATGTCAAACCCTCCTCAGTTTTGTTCCCTTTAAAATCTTTCTCACTATTATAATAAAAACCAAAGTTTTTAAAGGACTTCGAACCATTTATTGGTTCATTCTCTTAACAGGTATCTGTTGACAGCTTGCCCTATATGAAGCACTATTCAAGCCACTGGGGTTACAGAAAAGAGCAAAGCAAGCACAATTCTTATTTTTAAGAAGCTAGATTCTACTGAGAGAAACAAAAACAAAGGAAAATACATAAGATAATTGCAAGGCATAATAACAATAATGGGAACAAACAAGATAATGAGAGTTTAAGGAAATGAGTGGACAAGAAAGTCCATCCTGAAAACTTTCCTTTAATGAAAAGAAATAACTCACTAGAAAAATAGGGGTAAGAGAAGTCCAAGTATAGGGAAGAGTGTGTGCAAATACCCTGTGTTGGAAAAGACCACAGGGAGCTGAAAGAAGCAATGTAGTATAATACAGTGCACAGAAAGGAGTGTGATGCAAAGCAAGGTAGGAGACACCAAGATTGGTCATGTATAGCTTTGCCAGCCATGGTATTAATACAAAGACTTGAAAGCTTGAGGGAAAGGGGGATATCATGAAGTATTTCTATGCTTATGGTTTGAGTAACCGGAGGACTGGTAGTGCTATTTATTTAAAGAGGGAAATTTGGAGGAAGAGTGAGTTTAAGAGGGAAAATCGGGACTTCTGTTTCATACATGTAATATTTTAAAGGCTCATTAGACCATCAGGTGGAGCTATTGAGTGAGTAGTTGGACCTATGAGTCTAGAGTTCAAGGGAGTGGTCAGGTCTGAAGATATTCAATTAAAGAGAGATATTTCATAATGCTACAAGCTCAATTATAAATTCTAAGGTATGTGCTCCTCATGTCAGAGTTTTGAATTTAATGCAAGACTGATAGAAGAGAGAAAAAGACTAATCCAAATCATATTTGAGAATTTTAACACTTCTCTCAGTAACTGATAAAACAAGCAGGCAAAATAATCAGTAAGGATATAAAAGATTTGAACAAAATGATTAGCAAATGTGACAAAATAGGCAATACACAGAACACAAATACAGAATAAACATTATTTTCAAGAACGCATAGAACATTTGCCAACATTGACCACATGCTGGGCCCTAAAGAACTCTCAACAGATTTCATACTATTGAAATTCTACAGACAAACTTCATTGACCACACTGATATTAAGCTAGAATTCAATAACAAAAGGATAACTAGAAAATTCTCATTTGTCTAAAAAATTAAGAAACACAGTTCTAAATGACATGCATCAATATATATCAAATATAGTTAGAAAATATTTGAACTGCACGATAATGAAACTACTATATATCAAAATACTTGGAATGTAAGTAAACACATATTTAAAGAGAAATTTATAACCTTAAATGTAAATATTATGAAAGAATAAAACCTTAAAAATTAGTGACCTTAGCATCCATCTCAGAAAGATAGAAAAAATAAAGCAAGTGACAGTTACATGCAATTACATGCAGCTTATCGGTGGACACCATACAGATACAAGTGAAAATAAATGAAGTGGAAAGCATGCAGGGAGAGGATTAAAAAGTTAAAAGTTAAAAGTTGTTCTTTGAAAAGACTAATAAAATTGTTAAGATCCTAACAAGAAATAAAAGAGACTCAAATATTCACTTTAAGGAATAAAAGGAAGTGGTAATATAGATGCTAAAGTTATGAGATAGATAATCAGAATATATGATTACTCATTATGACAATAAATGTGACAATGTAGACTCAGTTTTAAAATACCAAGAAAAATAAAATACTAAAATCGATTAAAGGAGAAAATCAGGAGTCCTGTAAATGTTAAGGGAGGTGAATGTGTGATTTAAAATTGTTCAACAAAGAAAAGTGCATATCCAGATGAACAGGTCCTTAGAAAATTATACCAATTTTTAGGCAAAAATAATGGGAAAAATTAAAGCTTTCTTTCTGGAATTTGGAATAAAACAAAAATTTTCATCCAAAGAGAAACATAAAGATTGCTACTCTCTCTGTTGCATGTGTCCAGAATAACTTAAATATCACAATCTGACGAGTATGTAAATGAAAACTACAAGATGATCTGACTCTTGAAGAAAGACCGAGAAAGCCTAACACAGTTTTGCAAATAAAGCTCATAATATATATAAAAAGTATGAAGCTTGATGATCATGTTGAGTTAATTCCAGGTGGTTTAAACATTAGAAGAAAATCAAATAATGTAATTTACCACACTAACACAGTAAGGTAGAAAAATTATATGATCATTGCAAAAGATGCAAAGATGTTGATAAAATTTAATATCCTTTTCATCTTTGATGTCTTAGAAAACTAGGAATAGAAGAGAATTGCCTTGATCCAATAAAGGATATCTATAAAGAATCTTAGTCCCAAATGTCATATATAATGCAGTATGTGCTATTATTATGAAGATATTCAAGTAGGCCAAAGAAATAATAAACAGCCCAGATTTATGCCTACTGATAAATGGTCACTTGTTTTAAACAAAGGAGGAACTAGACAGCAGGAGGAAAAGAAAGAATTTTTCAGTAAAGAGTGCTGGGTAAATTGGATATTCAGATGAACAAATATGAGATTTGACCCCTATATTGTACCTAACACAAAAATAAATTTCACAGGAGGTGCAAATCTATACATGAATTATAAACCAATAAAACTCCTAGAAGATAATATATAAAAATATGCTTATAACCTTGGTGTAGGAAAAAATGTTTAAAAGAAGACATGAATATCTGTAAGTAAAAATGAAAATATTGAAAAATGGTACTACATTAAAATTAAGCACTTTTGTTCATAAAATACAATATTAGGAAAGGAAAAAAAGTGAGCTACAGAGTGGGAGAAGATATTTGCGGCCCATATAATAAATACTGAACTCATGTACAGAATGTATAACTACCTCTAACAAAAATAGATTAGCCAATAGGAAAATGTACAAGATATCTGTAGAAGCACTTGACCAAAGTGTTTGTCCAGCAGGCCAATAAATGTATTTTTAAAAATGCACAATTTTATGATAGTAATCAGAGAAATGCAAATTTAAATTATATACAGTACAACATTCCACCCATCCGAATGCCTAAGAGAAAAGGAAAAAGACTAATGATTCTAAGTGCTGGAAAATACTATGTGAAACAACAGACACTCTTTGTATACTACTAGTAGGAGTGTAAATTAGCATAAATATTTTTAAAAACATTTATCATTATCTACTAAAGTTGAAGATATGTAAAGTCTACGACCCCTCACTTATACACTGAGCTACACCTAAAATGAATATTGACAGCTACCAATAGAAGTGTGCAAGGATGTTCATAGCAGCATTATTCATAAGAACTCTAAGTTGGAAACAATCCAATGTTCAGCAGAAATAGAATGGAGAAAGAGGTATGTTTGCATAATGAAAGATTTTCACCAGAAAAAAAACATAAATTATAGCTTTGTGTAACAACATAGATGACTCTTGCAAGCATGACGTTGATGGAAAGAAGCTAAATAAAATTCCATGCTTATGGCTATATTTATATAAATTTAAAACTTTAGGCAGTGCCAGCAAAGCTAAACCATAGTATTTAAGAATATGCAGAGGTGGTAAAACTACAAAGCAAAGTAATAAATTGTACAAGTAAAATTTAAAATAGTGATTAACTTTGGAGTGGAGAAGGCGGAGAATTGGGAAGGGCAGAGGGAGAGCTTCTGAGGGGCTAACTTTTTTCTGTTGCTGTATTTTTGTCCTGGGTGGCAATTAATTAGTTAGTACCTTTTTCTAAGTGTGTGTCATATTTCCCAATTTAAATGTGTGTCATATTTCCCAATTTTAAAAAGTGTGTGTGTGAGAGAGAGAGACACGCACACATACAGAGAGAAGAGAGAGAGAGAGAGAGAGAGAGAGAATAGGAGGTGAGAAATTGCTTATGAAGACAACTTTATAATGAATTTTATCTATAAGAAAGAGAAAAGCAGTTTGGTAGGTAGATGTTAAGGGAAGGTGAGCAACGGTAGAATTTCTTTTCTTCTTTGTTTAGGCAGGATATATTAGGGTATGTTTATGTACTATGGTAATCCTGCAAAAGAGAAAGGGACATCAGTGAGGCTAAACCCAGGGAAAACTACAAAAATGTTAAATTCTTGAAGATGGTGGGAGTGAGCTTCAGACATGAATAGAGTGTTTGGCCTTTAAAAGAAGGAGCTCCCTAGAGACAGGGTGCTTGAAAAAAGTCCACATGAGTGTGAGTACAAGGTTTGCAGGTCTGAGTACCACAAGGCCGTCTTTGTCCTCGGTGAGGCATGGGCATCAGTGCGCTCTCAGGCTCATCTCTGCCTCTGCAGCCTTCTCTCTCTTCCTGCAGTGGATCACAGTCCTTCCTGCCAAAGCTCTTGTGCATATGCTGCCTGCTGCACAGGGTGATGTACTCTCAGCCTCCCTTATTTGGTTGATTCCTGCATATCCTGCAAATCCCAGTGGAGTTGCCAAGCATCCAGGAAAGCACACCCTGACTGCCCAGGGCGCATTCGCAGCTCCCAGCTTTCCCTCACAGCACATATCCGTGTTTTAATTGCACATTCATTTCATTTAGGCTGTCCTCCCACAAGAGTGTGTGCTATGCATTCTGGGAGTATTTCTTCTTTGAACCAACCCTTGGCATAGAGCCTTTAGCGTCTTTCTTGTAGGTGCCATTTTTTTGAATGCATGAATCCATGAATAAAAGAACGTTGTACAGAAGTATTCTCAGAGATATTATTCGAAGAAGGCAGAATTTGTTGGCAAGAAATGTTATTAGCAACAATGCTTCTTCTCACTGATCAAATGCTCTAATATACTTAGCCCATTAAATTGTATATTAATTTAGACAGCCTTTCATTAATACACATATATTTAGGAACGATGTTATGCCAGATACTGAAAAAATGCCATGGGAGAGGGAATGGTCACAGAAGCAGTTCAGGTTTTGTGCGAGTGGAATAGTTCTGTGGAAACAGCCTCTGGCTTTGGAGTTGTATAGCTTAAATTTAAATTCCAGCTCTTTTTTTTTTTTTTTTTAAATAAATTTGTTGGCATTAGTCAAGTCCCCTAAAATCTTTGAGGTCTCCTTGCTAGGAGACTCATCATTCATCTTTTATACTATTTTGCATCTGGTAACCTGTGTGGAGACGTGCATGGTGCCGCATGCAAAGCCGTGTTCTGCCCTTGGCTAACTTTTCAGTCAGAAGTGAGGCAGGAAGCCTGGGCCCTGAGTACACACAGATTCTGCACATGAATGGGGCTGAGGGACTGGTGCTAAAGGGGGTCTTGAGTTGATTCTCAGAACATTAGACGGCCATGGTGTCACAGATGGATGGAACTTAGAATTCATGTGGTCAAAATACCTACTTAAAAGGTGAGTCCTTGAGAGCTCCGAGATGGGACGGGCTACTGTAGGTCCAGGGCTCCTCCCAGAGCAGACGGCTAGCCTGTATCTTAGAGACGGCACACATTTTCCTTCCTTGCCTGTGGGGCCTCTCAGCTGGGGTGGTAAAAGGAAAGCTATTTTGAGCCAGGAGTTGTATAAAGAAAGGCTCACAGCAGTTCCCAGCCTTGGTCTTGCCACTGTGTTGGCCTCCTGTGTTGCCTCCCTCCTTACAAGACACTTTGTGTCAGCAGGAATGTGAGGCAAGTTGTGAAATTCAATTAATTCTGCAGCCAGCCCACATACCTCCCTCCAGCGCTGGCCCAGTCAGGTCGAGGCAGCACTACCCCCGCTAAAAATGAGGTTTCCTCACCCACCCTCTCCTTCCTAGCAGCTCCTTCTTATGTCTTCTCTTGCTCTCCCTCCATGTCTTCACACAAGACAAAGCTGATCTATGGGGGATGTGTTTCCATATTAAAATACTGTTGCATGCCTAATTTTGTTTAGACTATCTGAAAGCTTGAATTATAGAATTGCTTTTGTTGAAGTTGAGAGGAGTGACTGATATACCCCCTGCTTCTCTCTTGAGTTCTAACAGTAGAGGCAAAATGCATGGATATCTATCTGATCAATGTGTTTCCAGGATACACTTGTAGTCCTGAAATATAGGAGTTCCAGTTAACTGAAACCAAAATAGGACCACCAGTCACTCTCATATGAAGGAGAGGGCAAGGGGGCAAAGACGGGCCTTTGGTTTAGTGCATATGGTGAGAAAACAGAGTCCAATATCTTTGCATTAGATCTAGATATCAGGAAGTGAAAAAGGGGGAAATCGGGAACCTGATTCCAGTTTTGATGCAAATTATTTCTTCAAAGCTAGAGAGTATCCTGGACTCTCAGTATGGGAAGAGAAAATATAAGAGTGCAGACAGGAGCTGAAATCATTCACTCCAATATTTTCTTCTTCTGGGAATGAAACAAAAATCCCCTTTCTATGGACAGAGTGAACACAGGGAAATATTGGATCTCCCTGGCATTGTCCAAAATATTTAAACTTGTTATATTGACTTTGACAATTAAGATCAACCAGATCAAAAGAACTCCAGCTGTTCTTTTAGAGGTTGAAGATCTATGACTTTCTGGGGGCAATCCCGTTTTCCTTTCATTAAACCCCTCCTCATTAGAGGTAGGAAGCTCAGATATGAATACCTTGTCCCTAGGAAACTCTGAAATGAATTAGAGTAGTCTATTAATTAAATTAAATTTTAAAGTCAATTTTGTTCCTTATAAGTTTGCCCATGATTCTATTTTACATCCCATATCAAGTCCCCCCATGTTGCCCAGCAGGGAATACGAGGAAGGTGGTGAATGGACAGTATGTGATGCCAGCCACAGATAACTGAGTTATCTGTCTTCAACCCTCTCGTGTGTCCCACATTTGTGAGGAGCCCGCATGATCACATGAGAATCACAGTGTCCATCTAACAAGAACAAAACATAAACAACAAGAAAATTTATAATTTTTCTGTTAAAATTTTGTTCCTAGAATACAGTACAGATATAATCTAGACTCACATAGCTAAAGTTAATCAAAGATCATGGTGGAGACCTATTGCTATCTAGAGGCTCGTAGATAGAGGAGAAAAGAAAAAGAAAAATACATTCTTGGTGTCAGCATCACCAAGATGTCAATCCATCTAGTGAGTCTATTCGGTTATGTGTGGTATATGATCCCTGAACTTCCCTGCAATGGGAGAAATTTCCCAACAAGAATTTAACTGTGGCTTGGTTGGTTCTTCTTTTTCTACTTCCTTGAGATGTAAAATTAGCTGTTTATTTGAGATCTTTCTACTCTTTTAATTATTTGTTGCTATGAACTTTTCTTTTAGGGCTGCTTTTGTTACATCTCATACATTTCGGTATGCTGTGTTTAATTTTCATTTGTCTTGAAGTATTTTCTAATTTTCTTTTTTATTTCTTTTTTGACTCAATTGTTGTTCAAGAGTATGTTGTTTAATTTCCACTTATTTGGGAATTTTCCAGTTTGCCTTCTGTTATTAATTTCTAGTTTCATGCCATTATGGTCAGAAAAGATATTTGGTATGATTTCAGTCTTCTTAAATTTGTTAAGACTTGCTTTGTGCCCTAACATGTGATTTAACCTGAAGAAAGACCCATGCACACCTGAGTATATGTATTCTGCTGCTGTTGGGTGGAATGTTCTGTGTATGTCTGCTAGGTTCATTTGGTCTGTAGAGTTATTCAAGTCCTCTGTTTCCTTATTGATCTGTCTACATGCTCTGTCCAGTATTGAAAGTGGAGTTTTGAGGTCTCTTGTTATTGTTGTATTGCTTTGCATAATTTTGTGCTCTAGTGTTTGGTGTATATATATTTATAATCATTATATCTTCCTGGTGATTGACCCTGTTTTTATATAATGTCCTTCTTTGTCTCTTGTGACAATTTTTAATTTAAAGTCTATTTTGACTGATATGATAGCCAACTTCGTTCGTTTTTGGTCACCATTTACGTGGAATATCTTTTTCCATACTTTCACATTCAGCTTATGTGTGCCCTTAGATCTGAAGTGAGTATCTTGTATATAGTATATAGTCAGGCCTTGTCTGTTTGTTTATTTATTTTTTATTCATTTGGCCATTCTGTCTTTTGAGAGAGAAATTTAATCTGTTTACATT
>VBSM01003211.1:1266021-1280463 GCA_008086735.1 Cheirogaleus medius
GACACGCACCACCAGGGGGTTGACATGCTTGAAGCTCTAGCACAGTGGGGAGGGAGGGTTGACAGAGGCAATATATGTAACCCTAACAATATCTGTGCCCCCATAATATAATGAAATAAAATATATATATATAATATAAAAATATAGTAATCAACACAATATGGTACTAGCATAAAAGCAGGCATATAAACTAAGAAACAAAATAGAGAGCCCATAAATAAATCCATGCATGCATATAATCAGCTGATCTTTACTAAAGATACTAACAATATACTATGGGGAAAAAATAGTCTTTTCAAGTAATGATAAAGGTAAAACTGGATATCAACATGGAAAATAATGAAATTGAATCTTATTTTACAACATACACACAAAAAATCAACTCAACATGGATTGAAGACTTAAACATAAGACCTGAAACTGTAAAACTACTAAAAGAAAACAGAGGAAAAAGAAACTTCATGTCATTGGTCTTAGCAATGATTTCCTGGACAATAATAACAAAAGCATAGGAAGTAAAAAACAAAAGTAAATAAATGGGATCATATCAAAAACTGAAAAGCTTCTGTACATAAAAGAAATCAATCAACAGAGTGAAAAAGCAACCTATATAATGGAAGAAAACATTTGAAAACCATACATCTGATAAGGGACTAATATCCAAAATATACAAGGAACTCCTGTAACTCAGTAGTAAAAAAATCTCACAACCAGGTTAAAAAATGGGCAATGGAGTTGAATAGACATTTCTCCAATAAAGACCTACAAATGGTCAACATGAATATGAAAAGATGTTCAACATTGCTAATAATCAGAGAAATGAAAATCAAAACCACAATGAGATATCACCTAACACCTGTTGGAATAGCTATTATCAAAGAAATAAAAGACAACGAGTATCAGTAAGGGTATGGAATAATTGGAGCTCCTGTACACTATTCGTCGGAATGAAAAATAATGAAAACAGCATGGAGGTTTCTCAAAAAATTAAAAACAGAACTACCATAGGATCCAGCAATCCCACTTCTGAGTACTTATCCAAAACAATTAAAGTCAGGATCTTGAAGAAATACTGGCATGTCTATGTTCATTGCAATATTATTCACAATAGTCAAGATGTAGAAACAACTTTAATGCACATTGACAGATAAGTAAAGAAAATGTGGTATATACATACAAAGGAGTACTATTCAGTCTTAAAAAAGAAGGAAATTTGGCAATATGTGACAACATGGATGAACCTTAAGGACACTATGGAAGTGAAATGAGCCTGTCACAGAAAGACATATACTGCATGATTATACTTCTATAAGGTACCTAAAATAGTCACATTCATAGAATCAAAGAATGGAATGGCGGTTGCTAGGGACTGGGGGAAAGATAAACAGGAAGTTACTAATCAATAGACATATGGTTTCAGTTAAGGACGATGAATAAGCTCTAGCGATCTGCTGCACAACATTGTACCTAGAGTCAAAAATAAGGTCCTGTAAACTAAAAATATTTTTAACCAGATAGGTCTCACATTAACAGTTCTTACAACAATATATTTTTTTAAAGTTTAATTTTGAAATTGTGAATGAGGGTTTCCTTGGCATGAAAAAATTAGCATGTTCATATTTTTCTTTAGAAGTATACATTTAAGATATTCTTCTTTTAGAAATATTTAGAAAATTACTACAGTGACATCCTAAATCATTAGGTTTACTTTGACACTCACTTCTTCCCCTTGCAGTCATTTAAAATCACTGTATTTCTATTTCTCTTTTATCTCTAGCATCTGAATGGAGACTCTGTCTAGTGGTCCCATTTTTCCATGTAATAAGGTAATCCACCTTTTTTTTAAGCAAAAGACCCTCTGGAAAAGTTTCATTTTCTTATATTTGCCAAATTTCTATTCATATCTCTATAATTCCTTATCTCCAATAAGATATTCAAAAATGTATAATTTTAATTTTACATAAACTCATTAATTCTTGAGTCTCTATTTGTGAAACTCAGTTTGAAAAATACTGATTAACCCAATGAACATCCTTAAATTTCCACTTTGGTCCACAGTGGCTGCTGTATATGTGGCACATAGGCCTCATCAAAGGAAATACAAGGACATCTGCCTAGAAGTGATAAAAATTTATCCATTCACAAATATTTATTATTTGATATCTATGAAGTATCAGGTTTGTTCTAGATGGTGGAGATATATCAGTGAAAAAACAGACAAAATAATCCTCCTCTAATGGAGGTTACATTCCAGTGATGGGGAGACAAAAAATTTCCAAAACAATTAAATATGTAAAATATGTTAAAGCATAAAAATTATGAAAAATGAAGAAAAATAAAGGAGATTAGAGATTTCTGAGTGGCAGTAGCTTTCCATCTACTGTGTAGTCAGAGAAAGTATTACTGAGAAAGTGACATTTTATCCCTTATAAACATAGTTGCAAAAATCCTCAACAAAATACTAGCAAACCAAATCCAACATCACATCAAAAAAAAAAAATAATTCGCCATGATCAAATGGCTTTCATTCCAGGAATGCAAGGATGGTTCAACGTACACAAATCAAGAAATGTGATTCACCACATAAACAGAAGCAAAAACAAAGATCATATGATCACCTCAATAGATACAGAAAAAGTATTCAATAAAATCTAGCACTCTTTCATGATAAAAAAACCTCCAAAACACTAGGCATAGAAGGAACATACCTAAAAGTAATAAAAGCCATACATGACAAACCCATAGTCAACATCATATTGAATAGGAAAATGTTGAAACCATCCCCCCTAAGAACTGGAATAAGATGAGACCCACTGTCACCACTTCTATTCGACATAGTACTGGAAGTCCTAGCCAAAACAATCAGGCCAGAGAAAGAAATAAAGGTATCCAAATTGGGACAGAGAAGGTCAAACTATCCCTGTATGCTGATGGCACGATCTTGTATTTATTATAGGAAACCATAAAGAAACTTCAAAAAAAAAATCCTAGAATTCATGAATTCAGAAGAGTTTAGGTTACAAAATTAATGTACATAGATCAATACCATTTCTATATACTAATAACACTCAAGCTAAGAGTCAAATTAAAATTTCAATACCTTTTACTATATCTATGAAGAAAATAAAATACCTAGGACTATACTTAACTAAGGAGATGAAAAAATCTGTACAAGGAGAACTGCAAAACATTTACGAAAGAAATCATAGATGACACAAATGGAAAAAACATCCCATGCTCATGGATTGGTAGAATCAACATCATTAAAATGTCCATACTGCCCAAAATGATTTACAGATTCTCACATATTAAAATATGTTATATTTCACAGATCTAGAAAAAATAATTCTATGTTTCATTTGGAACCAAAAAAGAGCCAGAGGAGCCAAAGCAATCTTAAGCAAAAAGAACAAATCTGGAGGTGTCAGATTATCTGACTTCAAAATATACTACAAGGCTATAGTAACCAAGACATCATATCAATGGTATAAAAGTAGAGACATATCAAAGTAGAGACAAATAGAGAACCCAGAAATAAAACCATCTACCTGCAATCAACTGATCTTTGACAAAGCAGACAATAACATACACTGGGGAAAGGAAGTCCTATTCCTCGGTGGTGCTAGGAAACCTGGATAGCCATTTGAAGAACAATGGAATAGGACTTTTATCTCTCACCATACACAAAATTAATTCAAGATGGGTAAAAGACTTAAAAGTAAAGCATGAAACCATGAAAAAAACTCTAAAAGAAAATGTAAGAAAAACTCTTCTAGACATCGGGCTAGGCAAAGAATTTTTGACTAAGAACACAAAGGCAAATAGAGCAATAACAAACATAAATAAATAGGACATAATTAAATTTAAAAGCTTCTGCATAGCAAAGGAAATAATCAACAGAGCAAGTAGACAACCTACAGAATGGGAGAAATTATTCTCAAACTATACATTTGATAAAAGGCTAATATCAAGAATCTATAATGAATGCAAAAAAATCAGCAAGAATAAAACAAACCATCCCATTAAAAAGTGGGCAAAAGACGTCAACAGAAGCTTTTGAAAAGAAGATAGACAAATGAGTACAAATATAGATAATATCAGGAGGGAAGGCTGAGACACTCAGACATGGACATTGTATATATGCGGGGAAGTAAGCAAAAGCCAGAAGCTAAGTTATCACCACCTGACATTGGGAAGGACAGTTGCAAAAGTGAACCTATGGTTAAGTGGATAATATAAATTAAATTGGCAAAATGAGCTCAATCTCAAAGTAAAAATAAATTATAGTGTGGATAAAGAGGGCTGTTGTGAATAAGGAAACTATCAGTGAACATATATTAGATATTTATTATGCTCAGATCTGTACAACATACTTTACAAAGATACTTCATTTCATGCACTAATAACTTCTAGAGATGAATGGGTCTACCCACATTTGACAGTTTAGAAAAACGAGACACGGAATGGTTAAGTTCCTTGTTCAATTGTCTCATAATGTCCTTGGTATAGTTATTTTTCCCAGTTTAATAATCCAATATTAAATGCATTGTATTTAATTGTCATGAATTTTCAATCTCCTTTAATATGGAATCATGCCCCAGATTTCCTTGTGTTTCTTTTTCTTGATATTTTCCAAAAAGTACAAGCACAGTATAGAATGCCTACCAATTTGTGCTTGTTAGATGTCTTCTCGTGATTATATTTATGTTATTATTATTTGTCAGTAATGGAACAGGAGAGCTGTTGTATCCTTCTCAATGCATCATATCAAAAATCACATGATTCCAGATTTTCCAATATTAGTGATATTAACTTTAATCTCTTGGATAACATGGTGTTCACCAGGTTTCTCAACTGTGAAATTACTCTTTTTCCCTTTTGTAAAAATAATTTGTGGAAAGATATTTTGAGACTACATAAATATCCTTTTCCCCATGAAACATTCATTCACTAGTTTTAGTATCTGTGGAGATTTTCTAACTTTATTATTCCTTCTGTAGTTAGTCAGCATGCTAAGGGTTTCCCTTCTCTTGCATTAGACCTGATCAATCGCTTTTATTGTATGTGTGTGTGTGGGCGTGTGTGCACTCATGTACACATGTGCATGTGTATATGTATGCAGATTTGTAGTCAAGCCTGCATAGTCTGGCAGATGGTGCATTTGTCTGTGTCTTAGGTGGTCTTGAATGTCTGTTTATATTTGAGTTTTTGCCTTTCTAAGGGTTTTGGACATTTTGATTTTATAATATTATTATGAGCTTATTCACTGAAATCTGATATGAAAAACCATGCTTTCCTTGGACAAGAATGTGATCAATACCAGAAATCTCAGTAATCTAGCATATCACTTGTTTAAGTCCTCCTCTCTTTGAATTCATACCAGATCTACCTCCTTGCATCTACTTAATGGATAAGATCTGGGTTGCCATGGCTCTGAATAGCAGCTTGGAGGAGGATCCCAGGCCTCCTTCAGTCTCAGCTACCTGCAAGCCAGGTATGTGATTTCCATAGCCAAGCTTAGCTTATCACCCAATGACAAAGACAAAGAATGACCAGACTAGGCTACAAGTAGCCTTGCAATGGGGTAAGTCTTACCTTTTCTTTAATTTTACCTATAGCCCAGAGAGAATCTAAGCTGAGCTTTATTATGAATATAAATATACCATAGCAAAGCTGACAGCATAAAGATAATGAATGCATTAGAGAAAGTCTTAACACGATGTCTTGTACAGTGGCATCACCAAGCCTCTGATGGCTCACTGGGCTACAGTCCATGCTGGTAGTAAACAGCTCTATCCATGGTCTTTTGTGAAATCTTAGAACTAGCCAACACTTCTTGCCTCATATCTCTGCAACTATTTATTATGTCATAAAACATACACATTCTCTTAACCCCATATGGTGTTTTAGAGTTTCTCTGTTTCCAAAATCCACCTTTACACTGTTGAACTTTCTCTATCATTGGAGCCTT
This sequence comes from Cheirogaleus medius, assembly GCA_008086735.1. Lineage (NCBI taxonomy): Eukaryota > Metazoa > Chordata > Mammalia > Primates > Cheirogaleidae > Cheirogaleus > Cheirogaleus medius. The sequence goes on from VBSM01003211.1 coordinate 1,271,993, forward strand.
TAATGTCTTGCTGTGTATTAGATCAGCACATGCCCATCGGCAAAGTCCTCGCTGAGTTTTCCCTCTACCTGATAAAATTAAGATTCCATATACTCTGTTGACATTGATTAATGGCAGTCTTCTTCATCAGATGCTCATTTCAAAGTAGGAAATCCTCAGAGTCTCTTCCAAATTATTTCTCTGCACCCAAATAAACCAGGCTCCTCATTTGAGGCATGGTTAGGTGTGCATGATGGGGAGTCAAACACCTGAATGAAAATGCTGTTCTACCACTTGCTAAATATTTATTTAATCCCATTTTATAGTGCTGATCTGTAAATTGAGGAATATAATGGTAGATACCCATAGGGACAATTTTGATGATTAAATTATTATATGTATCAGTCCCAGCTCACAGAAAGAACTTAACAAACATTAGCAGTTATGGTGATTTATTGAAGCTCATGACATCCAACTTTACAACTTTCTACTTCTCTCTCTACTACCTGTTTGGTCAGTTGTCACAATTTAAGGAACTTGAATCCCTTGTCTAGTCTGCTCTACTCTAAGACCTGATTTTAATCCAGGTCACATGCAGAAATACCCTTCCTACCTTCTGACACCTAGGATCTTTCAACTTCTGGATCTTACTTACTCTCTGAACTTAAAGTTCTGTGCCTCCTGACATCTAGATGCCTTTTTTAATCCTTTGATTTATTATGACAGCAGACCCTCACTTTTTATGTTCTCCTATCTGCCAATGTCTTCTCAGGTTCAATGCCTTTTTTCTATGCAGTGTTATCACCAGTACCTTCACCAGGCATCGTCAGCCTGGATAAATACAAACATATTCCTTCATTTTCTCTTGCTTTGGGACTGCTTGCTATACCTAGAGAACATTAGACAAACCTAAAAATTGGTGCTACTTGAGATTCATGGTCTCCAGCATCTACTGGGGCATTGATATTTCCTGGTAACCTTCTATATGCCCCTGTCTTATCTGATTTCTATTTATTTTTCCACCCTCATTTAAGAGCATTCTATTCAGGGAAGATTTTCCCTAATCCCAGGCTAATTGGGTGTCCCTCCTTCATGTTTCTGTGGCATACTAGCCTGTCTTTCTCAAATCTTACATGAAACTGGGTGGTAATTTATTCCTTAACTATCTCTATCTACTGCTAAACCGTGGAATCCTTAACAGAAGTGTGCTTGGTGGAATCGTGTTACCCACGTCCATCCGGAACCCCAGAATGTGATCTTATTTAGAACAGGGTCTTTGGAGATGTAATTAGTTAACGTAAGATGAGGTCATGCTGGGTAAGGGTAGACTGTAAATCCAGTGACTAGGGTCCTTATAAGAAGGCCATATGAAGATACAGAGACACATGAGGAAAAAGATTATATGATAAAAGAGACAAAGATTGGAGCAATGTATTTATGAGTCAAGGAATGCCAAGGACTGCTAGCAACCACCAGAAGCTAGGAGAGAGGCATGGGGCAGGTTCTCCCTCAGAGCTTTCAGCATGAACTCACATTGCTGACATCTTAGCTTTGAATTTATGAACTCTAGAACTGTGAGACAACAAATTTCTGTTGTGTTAAGCCTGCAGGTTCATTGTATTTTTTAAATAGCAGCCTAGGAAGCTAATACAAACAGGGACAGTATCTTTCATATCCATGCATTTAGCCTCTAACTCACAGCACGGCACAAGGTGAATTCTAAGGAAATGATTGTTGAATGAATGGCCAAAGCAAAAGGAAGACATTGCATCTAAGCTTGCTACTAGGACAAAAGTTGATTATAGGAGGAAAGGGGCAATTTTTAGTCTAGTTTTCTGAGTGTAATGAAGATTGAGTTCCAAAGATGAGATTAGAAAGAGCACGTGGCAGACCTGATTGTGGCCTAGGAGGAGCCTTCTGCTTGAGGAAAACTCTAGGGTTTAAGAGAAGAGATTTTCCCTACTTTGGTGTCATGGAGAGAGTTAAGTAGATGCATAAATGTGGGAGACAAAAGAGCATCACAACTGGAAACCAGGAAGTAATGTGGACAGTGTCTGTGGTTGGGAAAAGACCGCAGAGTCACAGTGTCAAGCCAGGTAGGAGAAGGAGAAAGTAAGAGGATTGTCCCCAATAGGGAGTAAGCACCCAGCATCAGAAAGAGCAAAAGAGAAGAATGCCAGTCAGCTGTACGGTGAATATACTGAACACAGATAAAACAAGCATGGCAAAAACCTGTAGGAAGAGAGGAGAAAAAAACTGTTACTGGATTTCCCATAATTCTGTAGTTAGAGGTGATAATCTCTGCCTCTATTAGTAGGATTTTACCTTTATAAAATCAGATGCCATTTGTGATTCAGTTACCTACATCCAGAGGCCCTTAAGACTTGGGGTGTGGAAGAGATTTCACTTCTTGGCACTTAGGAAAACTTAATCTCTCCATTTGGCTAAAAACACTTAGCCAAATTCTTTCCATGAGATCATAGCACAGTCATCCTATTCCATGTTTGTTTCACCAGTAAATGTTCTTAAAGGGAAGAGTTTGTTTAAAACTTCTGGCCAGTCATTTCCTGCCCTTTTTGTTTGATTTGCCTTTTAGCAAATGCATCCCTGGGCTAGAAGCCATTTTTGCTTCCCTTTTGCTAGAATCCTAAATCCAAAGAAATAAAGATGCTGTTTGGCATAATGATACATGAAGCCATCTCAGTAATTAGAACAACCAACAGATTCAAAGCAAACAAGAGAACTGCTAGACTGTGACCCGGGGGACATGTTGATGATGACACTATCCATAAATCTGTTGTTTTTTACCTTAGGGATGAGTGGCAGGACAAACCCATCCTAGTTTCTGTTTGAGCCTTCAAAACTCTCCTCTGGAAATTTTGATTTCTCTGCATTACTCCTACTCCATGGGTGGTCCGCATTCAGGAGTGTCCTTACCGCTGATGTGCTATGTTTGAGGCAAAGGAAAAGTTGGGACTTGAGGTTGGTTTGCCACCAGACAGGCTGAAATATGGAAGGAGTCAGACAGAGTAACCAAAACAAACAAACAAAAAACCCCAACAAACACAAACAAGCAAAAAAACCCCCCAAAAGCCCTAAAGATACAGGGAAGGGAAGATGGTTAGTAGAATTCAAGCTGGTAAATAGTGGCAGCTCTTGAGTTGCACAAAATGAGGAACTTAAGGAAATTGAGTGAAGTTGTGATACTTAGATCACAAAAGAAAGCTCGACAGCAGTTATTATGTTCTTACAGTACTAGGTCCCACACTGCTATAAGTGCTTTGCATGTGTTGACTCATTTGATTGTCGTGATAAGGCTAGGACTATTACTTTCATTTACAGATGAGGACTTAGAAGCAAGATCACACAGAGGGTGGCATTTCTGGGGCCACAAATCTAATGTGGCTCCAGAATCCATTCTCTTAACCCCCAAGTTATATTCTTTCTCATATGTATGTTTGTTAATTTATTTATTTATTTGTTTAGTGGGTCTTGGAGATAACATGGTGATCCATCTTTGGCACCCTATGATTGTTAGCTCAAGGTCAGTAATTAAGGAGGGTAATTAATAGGTAGGCTCACCATATAATTTATTGAATTATAATGATATCATTTTGAAATATTTGTATATCAATTAACAAGATGAATTTATTTTGTTGGTAGATGTATAAGTTAACAAGATTCTTTTAAAAAATATTTTCCATGATTATTTCTAAAACAAAATAATGACATCTTTTTGTGCGCATTAAATAAAATAAGGCAGACTTTATATTATCTAAAACAAATAACATTAAATAAAGTAATTTATTCTTGGTACACATTCATGTATCTTCATCAGTTTTGTAACTTACCTGTATTACTGGACTTTTCCTGAAGATTTTATTTTTAGTATGAGCTTATTAAGTTTTTAAAAAGTTGTCTGAAAAGTTTTCAAAGTTGTATTTTATGGGTAATGACTTTCAAGCTTGACATTTTCAATTAATCTTTCCCTGTAGACCATCATTTGTCTAAATGAAAAAGTACTGTCTTTACAAGTGCTGAGATACTTTATAATTTCAGAGAAAATACTGCTTAATGGAAGTTATTTATAATTCTATTTTTTTGTGTTAAAATCAGCATGTATTTTGGGCCATATATTTTCACAAGACTGTTATTTTTTGCCTCAGTCAAGTGTACCTTTCTTTGAAAAATATTTTTACAACCAAAATATCATCAAATAAGTTATCTGTATTTACTTTCTTGACTGTTTCATAAAATGCAGATGCTGCAAAACCAGCGTTCATCTCAATTTTATTCTGCTCTGTCACTGAATATCAATTTATTGAAATAAAAATAGAATTGCTACCAAAAGATTATTCCCATAAATTGAGATATTTGAAAAAGTAATTATAGAATTTTTAAAAATCTTGAAAACTATTCTAATTTTTCTTGTTTACTTTGTTCAGTTTTATTTTTGCTTCCATAGAATTAAATTTAAATGTCTTTCTATTTGCAAGCTTTGCTTTCAGAAGTCTCAATTTGCTAAAATCTCAAAAGCTGATTTTTTTTGGTACTCCATTTGTTGACTATGCTGATTGAAGATTTACAGCTGATTTTCATAAAACACATGCCCAATTTAGAGAACTCATTTAAACAGTGTTCAATACCATTGTAAGACATTTAAGTTGATTTACAAAGTACTTCTTCAAAGGCTCAAACATTTCTAAAATTTGACTGATGTCAAACAACAAAGAGTGAAAGCATGTGCTGCCAAGCTGAATTTTTCTAGTCAACATTTTTGTCACGCTAATTGTCATTCAGTTACTCTGTATATGTAAACATTTATATATTTTGACTATAGTTTTTAATCTAAATCATCAGAATAGTGATACTTGTTTCAAAGTAATTAGGAATTATGTGTGTACTACAAACAATTCCAATTATATTTTTATTATATTGGTCCATTAGTTTAGTAAAAATATTCTTTTTACTAAAGAATATAAGGTTCTTCTTCAGTAAAATTTTTATTTGTATTTTTATTACACAATAAATTAATTCTGAAAATAGATTTTTAGATGAATTTAGAATTACATTTACAATAACATCATGTTTCTCTCTCTCGATAAAATGAACTTCTGACCACTTTATTTAGATTCTCTAAGTAGACTAAAATTTGACCCATTATTGGAATTAACTTGACTAGTATTCTGTTTGAAGCATCTGATAGTACTTATAAAAGTCTCACCTCATGTAACTACTTGCAAAATCTTCATTTTGTTATCGAAGACAACTTATTAGCAAATTTTCTACATTCTTTGTATATTCATAAGAAAATTTGGAATCAAATATAAGTGAAATTCAGTTGAAAAGCAGTCATTTGATCTAAATGAAAAGTCATGTTTTATTTTATGTAAATGTAACTCGTGCAGTAGATGCATTAAATCATCATATGGCATCATTTAAAAAATTGGTAACTTTTGAGGTTGTTTCTGAAGTGTATTCTGATTTTTCCTTCTCACTTTTGTTTAATCAGTAGTAGTATCACTGTAGTACCCACTGTGGAATATAAATAAAGGCCAGTAAGTAGGAAGCAAAACCAATGGAAATGGTTGAAATTTTCAGAGATCCAGTAGTCTCTGGTATGTTGCATTGTTTTCTCCATATTGAAGGTTATGCTATTCATATCCACAAAAACATTTTTGTAGGTTATTTTGGTGGGCCATTTTGAATTATGGAAGCCATGTATACCACATTTTAGTATCTGTTTGAAACTATTTACTAAGTAATTCATAATCCACTTTTGTTTTTAGAGGAAAGAAGTTCTGTATCAGGACTGGGCTCCTGTTTTGCCACTTGCGTCTTACAATGCAGCAAATCCAATGGAACTTGAAGTGTCTTTGATCTCGAAGGATGCTGTATGGAGCTCTGGCAAGACCATGATAGCAGAAGTATAGCACAAAAACATTAAGATTTTAGAGCAAAGACGTGTCTTCTACAGACAACTATCCTTGGTTCCTTTTATACTTTCACATAACAAAATTCGCCATTTTATTTTTTTTTTCTGTTTTTTTTAAATTTTTTTTTTATTTCAGCATATTATGGGGGTACAAATATTACGGTTATGTATATTGCCCACGCCCCCCTCCCCCCTCGAGGCAGAGCCTCAAGCATGACCATACCCCATACGTTGCACATCTTACTCATTATGATTGTATATACCCATCCCCTCCTCCCCCCTCCCACCCGCCCAACACCCGACAAATGTTATTCCTACATGTCCACTTAGGTGTTGATCCGTTAATACCAATTTGCTGGTGAGTACATGTGGTGCTTGTTTTTCCATTCTTGAGATACTTCACTTAGTAGAATGGGTTCCAGCTGTATCCAGGAGTATACAAGAGGTGCTATATCACCATTGTTTCTTGAAGCCGAAAATTTGCCATTTTAAAGTGATCAATTCAGTGGCATCTAGTACATCCACAATGTTGTGAAGCCACCATCTTTCTCTAGTTTCAAAACCTTTCCATTGTTGCAAAACAAAACTCCTTATCCATTAAACAGTTTCTCCTCCCTCTCCTCCCCACAGCCACTGGAAACCACCTACTTGCATTCTGTCTCTATGGATTTATCTATTAAGGAAATTTCATAATCATATAATATTCCAGAATTTTGTGTCTGGCTTCCTCACTTAGCATATTTTCAAGATTCCTTTACATTATAGCATGTGTCAGTACTTCATTCCTTTTATGGCTGAATGATATTCCATTGTATGAATATACTACAATTTGTTTATTCATTCATCCACTGAGGCAGTAGTTCCCAACCTATAGTGAATTGTATAATTATTTCATTCTATTTTACAATGTAATAATAGAAATAAAGTACACTATAAATGTAATGCACTTGAGTCATCCTGAAACTGTTTCCCCCCTTTCCCAGTCCATGGAAAAATTGTCTTCCATGAAAACAGTCCCTGATACCAAAAAGGTTGGGGACCACTGCACTGAGGAACATATGAGCTGTTTCCACTTATGAGTGCTGCTAAAAACATGGATGTGCATGTACTTATTTGAGTCCCTGTTTTTAATTCTTGTGGGTATATATATATATATATATATATACCCAGGAGTAAGATTACAGGGTCATATAATCATTTTATTTTCAATTTTTTGGGGGAAATGCCAGACTATTTCTAATAGCACCTGGACCATTTTACATTCCCACCAGCAATGAATAATGATTCCAGTATCTCCAGTATTCCAATATCTCTCCAGTATTGTCCTTGGACTGTCTTTTTGTTTTTATGCTATAAGATTTATTTATGCATTCTGGATATTAAACCCTCATCAGATATATGATTTGTAAATACTTTCTCTCATTCTGTAGGTTGTCTTTTTAATTTATGAAAATTATCTTTTGATGCACAAAAGTTTAATTCTGATAAAGTTCAATTTATTTTTTTCTATTGTTTCTCATGCTTTTGGTGTCATATGAAAGAATCCATTGCCAAATCCAAATTTGTAAAAACATACAGCTATGCTTTTTTCTAAGAATTTTATGATTTTGGCATTCAGATTTAGGTTGGTGATCTATTTTGAGTTACTTTTTGTATATGGTGTGATGTTTTTCATGTGGCTATCCACTAAAGTCCCACAATAAATGTTGGTGTGGATGCAGAAAGATAGGAACACTCATACACTGCTGGTGTGACTACATTTATCTTTTAAAGATTTAGTTACAGTCCTCCACTCTACCAGTTGAGCTATCAAAGGGACTATCTTTTAAATCATGTTTAAAATAAAAATTGAAGTTACAAATCAAAAATGTAAAAATATTCGCTTTTATTTTTACTTCTGTAGAAACCTTTACCAAAGATATTTATTTCTTTGTACAGCTTTGATTTGACATCTCTTTTCCTTTAATTTCAACCTAAAGGATTGCCTTTATTATGCCTCATAGGGGATATCTACTGGTAACAACCTTCCTCAAGATTGGTTTATGTGGGAATGTATTAATTTCTTCTTCATTTTTGAGGGATAGTTTTGGGCTATCAAATTCTTGGTTGACATTTTATTTCTTTTAGCACTTTAAATATATCATCTCACTACCTTCTTGCCTCCTTGGTTTCTTTTATGAAATTAGTTATTAATCTTACTATTATATGTGGTGAGGTGCTTTTCTCTTGCTACTTTCCTGGCTTTTGACAGTTAGATTATAATATGTTTCAATATGAATCTCTTTGAGTTTATCCTACACAGATTTGATTGAGCTTCTTGGATTTATAGATTCATATCTTTCATCAAATATGCAAAGTTGTGGACCATGATTTATTCAAATATTACTTCTCTTTCTTTCTCTCTCTCTCTCTCTTTTTTTAATCTTTATGTTCCTTTATTGGAGCAAGATTCCTGATTGGTATACAGTGATGCATTTACTAAACAGAGACCTGTGCAGAAATGACATACTATCCATCTAGACAGGTTTTTGTTACACTTTGCCTATTGATGGAATAG